>JASDQU010881044.1:0-34817 GCA_032191745.1 Picea mariana
TCAGCGAAGCCAACATAAGGTAGCGAAAACTCCGACATCTGACAATCAAACACAACGCAACCGTAAGGGTAAAAAACCAAATATCGAAAAAACTTAAAAGTAATCACACACACTCAGTATGATACATAAAAATACAAGTGTGTTATGCACAAATGACTCATGCATAATATTTCTTTAAGTATAACCCATTTCTGGGTTCACTCAAAGGTATCCCATCATAATCTATCAGCTCATATGCCCCCTTTGCCAAAACTTTGCTAACAATATAAGGCCCACGCCACATTGGTTCAAATTTGCCAGCCCCTAAGACATCCTTATCTTGTTCATATAAAAGAACAAGATCTCCTTCGGAAAAGACACGAGGTTTAACATGCTTGTCGTACTGTGCCTTCACTCATTTTTTCTGGGCTTCAAATACCAAGGTAGCATCACGGCGGGTTTCGTCTAATCGCATTAGATACAACAGACGTTCTTCCTCAGCAGAAGTATTTGGTAAAAATTCTACGGCTAATTTCAAAGATGGAATTTCGCATTCTATAGGTAGAATGGCTTCCATGCCATATACTAAACGAAAAGGTGCGAATCCCGTGGCAGACTTAACTGACGTCCGATACGCCCACAATGCCGAAAATAACATTGTGTGCCAGCTATTCTTATGGATTCCTATCATCCGTCTAATCATAGTGATAAGAACTTTGTTAATGGATTCAACTTGGCCATTAGACTGTGGATAATAGGGCGTTGAGCTGTCATGGCGAACACTGCTACAACTTTCAGGATGGATGTTGCAACCTTAATGATATCCAAGTGGAACACAGGATACCAAGTGTGAAGGTGGCATACTTGTTAGAATATGTATCCCACCTCCTTTCCATGGACGACATTTTATTTTTTTTTCAGGGGTCCTCTCGAAATTTCCTTTCTTTAAAAATTATATTGGATTTATTTTGTCGAGCTACAGGTACGGAAATCAATTATCTTAAATCTTGCATCATTTCTCATCATCTTTTAGAGGTCTCCCTTAAAATACTTGAAGATTATACCCCCTTCCCGTGTAAGGTGTTGGAAGTTGGCTTTAAATATTTAGGGTTCCTCATAAATCCCAATGGGTATAAGACTGGTGATTGGAACTGGTTGTCTAATAAATTTGGAGCTTATATTTCCTTTTGGGGAAATTGTCTTCTTTCTGAAGTAGGGAGATTAACTTTGGTAAAATCTATTTTGGAAAGAATACCTGTCTATTAGAATTTATTGCGGTGGTGCCCAAAGGAGTCCTCACCAGGATAAAAAAATCTCAGTTTTTATTTTCTGTGGTCTGGTGTGAAGCTAACAAGTGGCACTATGTTGGTCAAACAGAGTAGGATATCCTTTCCCAAGAAGTTGGGCAGTTGGGTCTTTAAAATATCAACTTATGTGTTCTCTCATTGGATACCAAAATCCTTTGGAGACTCACTCATAAATTTTCATTATGGGGCAATGTGTTGAAGTATAAGCATCTAAAATGAATGTCTATTAAGGAATGGTATAGGTCCCCGATCAAATTATCTAGTGGCTCGATTGAGTGGAAAGCGTTGATAACGACTTTGCCTTTGGCGGGGTTGTGTACAGTTGGAAAATCGACAATGGAAGAAAGGTGAGAATAGGATCAGACTCGTGGCTAGGTGCAAGAGACGATTTTCTCCTTTTAGATTCCCTCAAACAAACCCTCCACAATGATGGCATTTTCTTCCTAGCAAATGCCCAAGCCTAATGCCTGCAGTTTAGAGGGCGCTCAAGGTGCAAAAATAGTTTCAAACTTGGCTTGTCTAGTCCTATGGTGGCTGAATGGGTGCACTATATAGATATGCTTGCCTCAAATTATATTTTCTTAAATGATGAAGAAGAATATAGTCTTTGCTGGTAAAAAAGCCTAGGGACTCTAGAGTACAAAAATGAGCAAGGATACAACATAGTGGTGGAGGAAAGCTTCTCGAATGAAATGTGTTGGTGGTGGGGCTCTCTCTGGAAGTTACAAGCACCTCTTAAGAGAAAATTTTCACTTTGGCTCACTCTTAATAATACATTACTCACATGGGAGAATGGATTAAAGTGAGGCTAGATAGACTTGAGTTTTTTCATGCTTTGTAGATCCAATGAAGACTCTTGCTCCCACCTCTTCACGCGATGGACATATAAATAAATAATCTTTTCTTTGGTGAATAAGGAGCTCAAATATCAAGTAATTTGGATGCACAATGATCTCGAAGCTAGTTTTCGTACTTGGTTGGAAGATAAGATGGTAAACCATCTCAAATATTTTCCTTCCATATTGGTGAATAGTATTTGGTGGGCATGTAACAATTTTGTTTAAAAAAAAAAAATCCTTCCTGAGATATGCACCAGGGATGATTTTAAGGATGGAAAATTATATTAATATGTAGAAACATGGGCTAATCCTACTAATCCTAAATATGCAAAATGTAAAATGTTTGGCGATAGATTTGAAAAAATATTCAAATTTCTAAGGATTTTATATAGTTTCTATAAATGTTTGGCGATTTTTAAGGTAAAAATAAATATTCTACGGAATTTGGACGAAACATTTTTAGAAAAAAATGAAATTGGCGAATCTTTTTTTGGGAAAAAACATGGAAAATTAGCCCATTTGTGAAATTTAGCCCCTAAAATCATCTATGATATGCACATCACAACTCGTCAATATTTCGAAGGAGTTTATGGTCAAGAAGAAGAAGAAGAATGATCATATTCCTGTAATGTCGAATCTTAACCAATCCATCCTCTTGGGATTTTTTGATGGAGCAAGCCATGGGAACCCGCCTCAATGCGAGGTGTGGGTAGTACTCTACTTAAATCAGAACCAATTTTTATACATTTGATAGGCCCTTGGTAGAATCTCAAACAACCGAGTTGAATTCATTGCGCTCATAACATTGTTAATTGTAGCTCGGGAGAAAGGGATATAAAAACTTCAGATCATGGGAGACTCCAAGTTAGTTTTAGAATGGGCATACAATAAGGTAAAAGTGGAGAATGTGGGTCTTGTTTATTTGCTCTAGGATGTAGAATTCCAATCAAGCTCATTCGAGTGGGTGTCTTTTCACCACATTCTTAAAGAACTAAATTCAAAGGTTGGCAACCTATCCAAGGGAGACATGTTGTTTCTGAAATGATTTTTTGGCTTCTATGAATACGTCGATGGAGAAGAAAAGGAAGGTATGGAATTCCATCTATAATCATTCAACTTTGATGTTTTTTGAGTATTTTTTGTAGCAGTTGGTAGTATGTAATTTTCTGAGCCTCTTTTGACGTGAGATAGTGCCTCTTAAAGCGTATGATATTCTAAGTTTTCAATTATGAAAGACTCATATGAGCCAAGACCAGCATCTTTGTCTTCGGTGTAACATGTATATTAAATACTCGTGAATATAAGTTTTTTTCCAAGGAAAATATATATATTAAATTATATAATTGAATTTTTATTTTTTTCTAGAAAATTAATCAACTACTTTATCGTAAAAGTTTTGCAAAACTCTATATATATATAACGTACAGATACTTTACCATGTGATATAATATTTCTAAATTGAAATTGATTATTAGTTTTTCCTCTAAATTCAAATTCAATTTATGCAAAACTCAGTATGTAACTTACACCATGTGATATGATATTTCTAAATTATGTAACTTACACCATGTGATATGATATTTTTAAATTGAAATTCATCATTAGTTTTTTCGTTCTTTGTTTCTTTATAACAAGTGATATGATCCCTCTAAATTCAAATTCAATTTAATGATTAGTAAAGAAAAGTACGCTATTAAATAAAGCAGGTTAATATCTTGCCTCATCCTTTCATAATTAATATATACTAATATAATATCTTGGTAATTGTCTTCTATATAATT
Source organism: Picea mariana (assembly GCA_032191745.1). NCBI lineage: Eukaryota > Viridiplantae > Streptophyta > Pinopsida > Pinales > Pinaceae > Picea > Picea mariana. The sequence continues at coordinate 3,907 of JASDQU010881044.1, forward strand.
ATTCGCTATTCATTACTTTTAACCTGTAGACAAAAGTGTTCCCGCATATAACTCCATTCTAATTTATTTATGATTTTTTATTTCCCTTTCATTGGTGGCTTGGTTGTCTCCCAAATGTTACTTTGATCCATTGAAAATACCACTCATATACCTATTGATAACACAACCAACCAATAAAGGAAATAAACTATAATTATAATCTATATTTCTTACCTAGTAACTGTATATTTTTAATTTTTTTTTAACGAAGAAAAAATTTTATAGTATTTATAATATCAAAATATGAACAACAATCTCAAGAGTAGGACTTGTAGTTACATTATTATGTAAACAAAACCTTGATACCTGATTATTTGAAATAATTAATTGTTGATTAGTAAGCGTAGATTTCCACTTTGAGATGTTTGTAAGTTTTGGGTAGTTGCCTATTTTTTAAATTCTTCTTAATTAATCAGATAAAGTTTTAGGTCATATTCCAAAACCAAAATGCAGTTAAAAGCCAATATCTCTTACCATCATCCATTAAACAACATTCTTAATATCATATACTTTCAAGTAACATTTAACTTTAATACCATACTGCAAGACCAAAAAACAATTAAAAGCAAATATCTCTTGCCATGGTAAATGAGATAATAGCATTGAGGTCACATGCTTTCAAATAACATTTAATCTTCTTTTCCATACATAAAACCATATACTAACTTGATTTCAAATTAATTATTTTAAAAAATATTAACACAAAATACTTGAAAGTTGATTCCCACAAGATACTTAAAACAAACAACCAAACCCAGAAATTTAGTTATGTGTACATGATAAGGAGATTTACATGACACCAAACTCCAAACAAAATAAATTATGTTCTATCACAGAGTCACTTGGTGATATCATAGATGACATATATTATTCCTGGTAAGTACCCTAATAGCATTAGCAATAGACATATCCAAAATTCAGTGTATAAGAATGCAACAACAAAACCATTGGTTGTGATTTAAATGACGAGTATAACCTAATACAATGCAACAACAAAGTGCAAGTTTGTTAACAATAAAGCTTCCACCTTTGAAAAATGTTGAAGTAAAGAAATGTGGCTCAATTGTTTTGGGATGTTTGATGTATTTATGACAAGATAGATTATTAGGGTAGAGACCTCTCTAGACATTTTGCACTAAAATAAAGTTTAAAAGGCCAGAGAAACATTATTTTTCTCATAGTGTGTTGTAGAGTACCTTTTTGCTAGCCGAGGCTTTTAATTCTCTCAGTACCAATCTGTACACTCTTCTTACAAAACTCATACTAGAATTATAGAAAAACACATGCATTCACAATTAAACACACTTAATTCTCAGAGTAAACATATAGTTACTGCTATAGTTAGAAAATTCATAGCTTTCAACAGCAATTCATTTACACAGCGGAAAACATGATAACAGATCCGGTATAGTCATGATAAAATGTGGTAAAAATATAATTGAACACTTATCTTGTGACAGTGGAGAAATCCACCGACCAAATGCAGGCCTTCCACGAACCTCCCAGCCATAGACCGCACTGCTCCTCAACTCAACAGTGGGTCACCTCCGAGCTAGGACTGAGCTCCACCCCAGGGCAAGGATTCCAGACTCAGGCTGAGGTTATAGGGAATTTTAGTCACACACAACCACCAGGAAGAATGTGCTCCCAGGAATCTCCCACACTCATTGCCCACAGACCCTCATTCCCCACATGCCTGTTCCACCCCAGGAGAGTGCACCTTCTTTGTCACCTGGACAGTCCTTCGGTTGCCAGTCTCCCTTGCCTTGGGTTACAGGAACAAACCAGACCGAAAGTCTCCGGGTTCTGTGGCAGCTACAGGGTTCCTTCCAGGATCTCTCTCCTTCCTCTGCGCACTCTCTCACCTGAAGGGAGTTGCTCACAGGCCAACAAGCCTCACGCAATCCAGAACTGCGTACCACAACAACCCACGGGAAAACAACACGGATTTCCCGAACTGGTTCAGCAATCTCTGGATGGTTTCCAGTCACGGCTTCGGAACAGGAACACCACGCACAGGCTCGCTCAGTTTCCCGAACAACAAGACTCTTCCACGAAATCAACACTGGCTTCTCGCAAGCTGGGAATTACACACACGGGTTATCTCAGAGACAGGCATAGACTCCACGGCTCCCAACAGAGGGTGTACACGGATTCTTCCACGCAAAACACAAGCTTCCCCTCTGTAACAGACATACACGAGGTCTTTTGCAAACTGGCTCATACCGCTCGCGCTCAAGGTAGTCGGGTCGAATGGAATGAGAGAGATTTCCTCCCCACGGTTGTTCCTTTCTGTTTTATTTGCATGCGTCAGGGTGGACATTTGTCACCCTGGGAACTGCATGCGTCCCCACAGCATGCCTTCCTGTACACGCTCTTCCTTTTAGCAGGAACTTAGGATAAAATAATATGCTCATGACTTTTTAGGAAATAATATTAAAATATTATTCCAGGCCTAAGCCCCCTAGGCTTAGCCCCTAGGCTCCACACTCAGCCCCTTTCCCACCTTCCAGCCCCTAGTTCCCTTTCCCACTCTGTGGATGCTCAGTCCCCCTTCACTCATTCATCGTGCTCGGTCTGTAATTGGTGAGTGTTTATATTTTATTGATGATTCTGCATACATACAAATACAACAACAGGCTCCTGGCCCGCAAAACACTTAGGCTTCCTGGCCTAACAACCACATAAGCCTTCCAGCTTATACAAAACTTGGCTCACCAGCCTATAGAACACATTTACAATTCATTGCATACAGTATGATGTGTAACGGGGCTCGGCCTTGGGGACACTACAATCCCCCTCCCCTTGTTTTTGCACTGTCCTCAGTGCAGCTTTACATCGCATCTGCAAGTTTTTCAAAATTTTCAAAAAGATGCAAGTACTTTGCCCGCATAACATCTGCATGCTCCCATGTCGTGTCCTCGGGACCGTACCAGGTCCACTGGACCTTTACAAGTTCTATAGCTCGATTCCGGAGCTGTTTGCTTTTCCTGTCCAATATGCGTACAGGATGCACTTGTAGGACACCTTCTGGTTCCACCTGAATCACATTCCAATCAATAACATGATTAGAATCAGGTACATATTTCTTAAGTAGTGAAACATGAAACACATTATGTACATTCATAGATGCAGGTAATGCAAGCATGTATGCAACTGGCCCAATCCTTTCCAGGATTTCAAATGGCCCACAAAATCTTGCTGCCAACTTGGCGCAACTTCCCAATTTCATGGAACTCCTATTAGTTTTCACTTTCAGGAAAACATGGTCACCCACTTTAAATTCTCTATGGGTTCTGTTGCTATCAGCGTATCTTTTCTGCCTGTCCTGGGCAGCTTTCAGATTATGTTTGATTTTTATCATTTGATCCTCCATCTCTTTGAGTAGTTCAGGCCCAACTACTACTTTGTCAGCTGGATTATCCCAGCTCACTGGAGTGTTGCACTTTCTTCCATAAAGTGCTTCGAATGGGCTCATTTTCAATGATGTATGATGCCCATTGTTGTAGGCGAATTCTACCAAATGCAGGTAGTCTTCCCACCTTGATGGTTTATCCATCACATACATTCTCAGCATGTCTTTGATTACTTTGTTCACTCTCTCTGTCTGTCCATCAGACTCGGGATGATATGTTGTACTAAAGTTCAGATTCGTTCCGAATCCTTTGAACAATCCTTTCCAAAAATTCGAAGTGAATTTCGGGTCCCTATCAGACACAATTGTCTTAGGAATTCCATGTAAGCGTGCAACTTCTTTCAAAAAGATATCAACAACATCTGCTGCTCTATGGGTGGTTTTCAACGGAATAAAATGGGCAGCTTTAGTAATCTTGTCCACCACCACCATGATTGAATCATGTTGCTTGCTTGTTCTGGGCAATCCTGTGATAAAATCCATTGTTACCACATCCCATTTCCACTCAGGAATAGGTAAAGGCTGCAAAAACCCTGCTGGATGTATGTGCTCAGCCTTGACCTTCTGGCATTCCATACATCTGGTGATGTATTCAACAATTTCTTTCTTCAAACCCGGCCAAAAATAATGGCTTTTGACTATTGCCACAGTCTTCTGATATCCAGGATGTCCATCATAAGTCACGTTATGCATCTCCTTTAGAATTGTCAGCTTCAATTCTCGGACATTGGGTACATATACTCTATTCTTATGCAGAAGTAAATCATCAGTTCCCAAGGTGTAACTTTCCTTGGTCTGTGGTCTCTCATGATGTTGTATCTTTGCTACAAGATTTCTGTACTGCAAATCATCACTTGCAGCCTCCATAATTATGTCTTTCAACTCAGTTTTGTACATGCTAATGGTTGCAGCATGTAATGCATGCACTTTTCTGCTGAGTGCATCAGCCACCTTATTGTCCTTCCCTTTGATATGCCTGATATCAAAGTCATATTTGCACAGAAATTCCAGCCATCTAATTTGTCTGGCATTTAAGGTTGGATGATCAAATAAATACTTTAGACCATAGTGGTCTGTTCTTAATTCGAATTTCTTGCCCATGAGGTAATGTCTCCATTTACTCAATGCATGAACAATTGCTGCCAGCTCTAAATCATGAATGGCATAATTCTTTTCATGCTCTTTCAGCTTTCGGGATTCATAACAAATTACAGATCCCTCTTGGATGAGAACTCCTCCCAGCCCTTCCTTACACGCATCTGTGCACACTACGTAATCCTTGTTTGGATCAGCAATCCTCAAGATTGGAGCACTAGTTAGCAGCTGCTTCAATTGATGGAAGCTGCTCTCACATTCTTCAGTCCACTAGAACTTCTTTCCCTTCCTTTGCAAGGAAGTGATATCATGAGCTATCCTTGAAAATCTAGCTATGAACCTCCTATAATAACCTGCCAGACCCATAAAGGATCTAACTTCTGTTACATTCCTTGGCGCTGGCCACTCTTGAATGACCTGTACCTTCTGAGGATCCACAGCGATCTCCTCTTCAGAAATAATGTGTCCCAGATAATGGATCTGCTTTTGGTCAAATGAGCACTTGCTCAGTTTTGCATACAGCTGGTGTTCTCTCAACACCTGCAGTACCATTCTAAGATGTTGTTCGTGTTCTTCCTCTGTCTTGGAATACACCAAGATGTTGTCCAAGAAGACTATGACAAACTTGTCCATATAATTTATGAACATTCCATTCATTAGGCACATGAAGACAATAGGCGCGTTGGACAGTCCAAACGGCACCACTGTAAACTCATAGTGACCATACCTTGTTCTAAAGGCGGTCTTGTTGATGTCTTCATCTTTTATCCTCACTTGATGATATCCAGATCTGAAGTCTATTTTCGAAAATATTTTCGCATCCTTCAACTGATCAAAAAGATCATCAATCCTTGGTAAAAGATATTTGTTCTTGACAATGGCTTTATTCAACTGTCGAAAGTCAATGCACAGCCTCAGCGTTCCATCTTTCTTCTTCACAAATAGGACCTGGGCTCCCCACGGTGACACACTGGGACTAATGTACCCTTTCTTTAGTAGCTCTTCGAGCTGCAATTGCAACTCTTTTAGCTCTGGTGTGCTCATTCTATAAGGAGCTTTCGAAACTGGAGCTGCTCCAGGCATTATATTTATAGAAAAATCAATGTCCCTCTTCGGAGGTAGTCCAGGCACCTCCTGAAACACGTCCTCAAACTCTTTGAGTACCCTGTGGTCTTCCAGATTCGAGACCACATTTTGGAATACTTCTTCCACCCGGGCTGCAAATAATTGACAGCCTTTCCGGTAACATTTCTTCAGCTGCATGGCTCTAGGAATTCCTTGGACTGTTACCTGATTTCCTTCTTCGTCCAGACATGTAAATCTCTTGTTTCGGCAATCCAGAAGGGCATGGTGCTGGTCCAACCAGTCCATTCCAATTAAGCAATCATATGAGCCTAAAGGCAAAATGTTCAATTCAGCCTTAGTGCTCATTCCATTCAATTCCACTGAGAAGGACTTAACCAATTCAGTGACCTTCCTCTTGGTCCCTGTGGCTAACTCCACTAACCAAGACTTCTCATGTTTGCTTCTCATTAAATGCATACTTTCTACCACTCTAGGATCTACATAACTATGGCTAGCCCCCGAATCAATCAAAATAACAAGTGGTTGGTTGTTAATCATACCTTCCACTTCAATCATGTGTGATTGAAACTCTGCTTGCTTATTGTCCAGAGCTGCGTAGATCCTCGACATTCTGCTACCCATATCTTCCACTGTTTCAGCTTGCTGAACAGTATGGACAGTTCTTGCTTTGTCTTTTCTGTGGGGGCAGTCTCTGTACCTATGATTCCCTTTACATCCCCAACACTCCATAGGTGGAGGCCTGGGCCTCTACTCACTCCCTTCAACTTTTCTGGGCTCTCTAAAAGATGACTATCCCCAAGGACTGTTTCTGAAAAAGAAAGGCTTGCTTCCCTTCTGCCTCTGTTCTTTCTTAAAATTCCTCCGATCATTCCAAGCCTTCTGAAAGGTAGGCTTTTCTCTTTGTTGTTCGTATAGGCATTTCGCCCTTCTTATGGTTTCTTCCATGGTCTTAGGATCATCGTATTGAATCTTGTCACCAATGGAAGGTGGCAGTCCACTCAGATACTTCTGAATTTTCACAGCTTCGTCCTTGATGAATGGAACATACTTCAGTAGTTCCAGAAAATTTCGTTCATACTCATCAATGGTCATACTTCCCAACTTGAGTTCAAAGAACTCCTTCATCTTTCTGTCATAATATCTTTTAGTCAGGTATTTCTTCTCGAAATACCTCTTAAATTCCTTCCAAGTGACCTCTTTCTCTCGGATGTGTTGCACCTGCACAAACTAATCCCACCACATGGACGCTTTTCCTTTCAGCTGGTACATTGCAATTCTTCCTTCTACATGGGCAGAATAATTTTGCAGCTGGAAGTATTTCTTCATGCCAAGCAACCATGTCTCAGCATCTTCCTCCTTTTTATGTTCTCCATCAAATGTTGGAGGTTTAATTTTGTTCATCTCTCCTTTCAATTCCTCCCTTCCATATTTTCGATGTTTTCTGGTAGGGGATGGGCTTGCACTACTGTGTGTCTCCTTGCCAGAATGCTTCGGGGAGAGACGGTAATGTCTGTTACCACTCCTCGATCACCTTCTCCCTTCAGGGTTTCTAACACTTCTTGATCTGCTGGTGTCACTCCCCTTTTCCAATTTCTTTTCTATTCTTTCCAGGCTCTTCAACAATTTTAAATTGAATTCACCCTGCCGATCCCGGATTTTCATGAGCTTTTGGCTATCAGCTAGGCGAGCCTGGGCATCTTTCTGTAATCTTTCAATGATTTTCATCATGTGTTCTTCCTTATCCATCTCCTTTCCATGCCCATTGGAATTCGATCCTTCGACTCCCAGGTTAACATCCTTTCCTTCCCGTTCATCTTCTATTTCAGGGGTAATTTGTACTCTTCCCCACTCCATACTCGGCATTGATTAACTGGAGTTCTGGCCTTCGTTGAACTCTGCACACGCACTCTGTGCAATTAAATTTGAAATTTGTCAGGCCCTTTAAACCTTTACGAACAATCGACAATACTTATAAGCCAGCTCGAACAAAATAAAAGACATTTCGGTTAAATAAGTTTTCTTGAACTGGAAGTATTATGTATCTCTCCTATTTTTTGCAATTTGCAGCAATTTCCCACAGTTCTGGCACTCGTCAGCCTTCTGCAATATAAGGCGCGGACGAATCGGATTTGTCGAGCCTTCGTTTCCTAACAACTCCTCATAATTCATAACACTCGATGTTAATAAAGTGTTTTCAATTTCACGAATTGTCTGAGCTCTGTTCAGCTCTGTGTTTTTCGGGTGTTCGAAACTTCAGTTTCCGATATTTCGGGGCTCTCGGGACCTTGAGTTTTCGGTACCCAGGACTTCGGGTTTTCGAAACTTTTATTTTCGACACTTCGGGATTTCGGGACTTCAGGTTTCGATCCACGAAGATCCCACAATTAGATATACGAAACCCAAGTCACCCTTTTCGCAACTCGCGATCTCGCGAGTTCGTGAGTCGAAAACCTTCGACTCATTCCTCTAAACGTCGATACCCGAGATGCGACAAGGGTATGGCTCTCTCCTCGCTAGGGTCTGCTATGCATGACCGTAGTCTAGGGCTACGTGCTAGCACCCTTCGCTATTCGCACCTTCGTGAGTTGTGGCATCCAACCCTGGCACCTTCCTTTCACAAAACCCCGAGAAGCGATGTTGACTTTTCTCCTCTCATCCTCGCTACTTCGCGACTTCGTGAGTTTCCATGTCAGGCTCCCATGCACTTACCTCGCAAGTTTATGAAATCGCGAGTTACTTTATTCTCCGGACCCACAACACAGCTATCGTCCTTCGCCACCATGGCATGTGGTACGTTCAGGAGGGTCCACGTCACTTTTAATGATGTCATCGGGTCCCACCACTCTCGCCTGTCTCCTCGACTCACTGGCACGTGGTACGCATTCATTTTTCCATGTCCAATACAAGCATGGAATCCAACGATCGGATCCCCTCCTCGGATCAACGGCACAGATCCTTTCGGCGTTTTGGGGTTTCCACCATGGAAAGTCCCGATACCTTGTTCCCAGGACTCCCGATATCACGATTCCTGATTTCCCGAAATGGGAAATCTCATGACACGTGTCCTCCATCTTTCGGACGGTTTAGATCTATTTCGGAGATTTTGCCCCTAGTTTTTGAGGTTTAACCTTCAAACACCTCCCGGCAGATCCAACGAATGTCGGGTTTTCCGGCTGAGATCTGACGGCTCAGACCATTTCTAACAAATTCAGGATTTCGTGTGTCGCGATTTCCACATCCTTGTGCAAATCAAAAGGTAATTTTAATCCCTGTGCACATTTTCCCCAGACCCGATGGTCACGAGGGCTCGCCTTCCCTCCCTAACAAATCCTAAGGCTCCAACACTTTCGGGTGTGGAGTCCTCTCTCCCTGTGGATTCATACCACACGGGCTGCGGTTTCATAACGCCGCTATTCTTCCTGATTTCTTAATAAAAACTCGTCAAGCGTCTCCTTGACGCTTCGAAGCAACCCAGGGTCCGAAATTGGTCCTCCCAACTCAATTTCCCCTCTCATTCTCAGTCCAAAGACCGCTCCACTGGACCATTTAGGCTCAGTGTCAAACCTTCACTCTGATACCAATTTGTAGTGTACCTTTTTGCTAGTCGAGGCTTTTAACGCTCTCAGTACCAATGTGTACACTCTTCTTACATAACTCATACTGGAATTATAGAAAAACACATGCATTCACAATTAAACACATTTAATTCTCAGAGTAAACATATAGTTACTGCTATAGTTAGACAATTCATAGCTTTCAATAGCAATTCATTTACACAGCGGAAAACATGATAACAGATCCAGTATAGTCATGATAAAATGTGGTAAAAATATAATTGAACACTTATCTTGTGACAGTGGAGAAATCCACCAACCAAATGCAGGCTTTCCACGAACCTCCTAGCCATAGACCGCACTTCTCCTCAACTCAACAGTGGGTCACCCCTAAGATGGGACTGAGCTCCACCCCAGGGCAAGGATTCCAAACTCAGGCAGAGGTTATAGGGAATTTTAGTCACACACAACCACCAAAAAGAATGTGCTCCTAGGAATCTCCCACGCTCACTGCCCACAGACCCTCATTCTCCACATGCATGTTCCACCCCAGGAGAGTGCACCTTCTCTGTCACCTGGATAGTCCTTCGGTTGCCAGTCTCCCTTACCTTGGGTTACAGGAACAGACCGGATCGGAAGTCTCCAGGTTCTGTGGCAGCTATAGGGTTCCTTCCAGGAGTTCTCTCCTTCCTCTGCGCACTCTCTCACCTGAAGGGAGTCGCTCACAGGCCAACAAGCCTCACGCAGTCCAGAACTGCGTACCACAACAACCCACGAGAAAACAACATGGATTTCCTGAACTGGTTCATCAATCTCTGGATGGTTTCCAGTCACGGCTTTGGAACAGGAACACCACACACAGGCTCGCTCAACTTCCCGAACAACAAGACTCTTCCCCGAAATCAACACTGGCTTCTCACAAGCTAGGAATTACATGCACGGGTTATCTCAGAGACAGACATAGACTCCACGGCTCCCAACAGAGGGTGTACACGGATTCTTCCACACAAAACACAGGCTTCCCCTCTGTAACAGACATACACGAGGTCTCTTGCAGACTGGCTCGTACCGCTCGCGCTCAAGGTAGTCGGGTCGAATGGAATGAGAGAGATTTCCTCCCCACGGTTGTTCCTTTCTGTTTTATTTGCATGCGTTAGGGTGGACATTTGTCACCCTGGGAACTGCATGCATCCCCATAGCATGCCTTCCTATACAGGCTCTTCCTTTTAGCAGGAACTTAGGATAAAATAATATGCTCATGACTTTTTAGGAAATAATATTAAAATATTATTCCAGGCCTAATCCCCCTAGGCTTAGCCCCTAGGCTCCACACTCAACCCCTTTCCCACCTTCCAGCCCCTAGTTCCCTTGCCCACTCTGTGGACGCTCAGTCCCCCTTCACTCATTCATCGTGGTCAGTCTGCACTTGGCGAGTGTTTATATTTTATTGATGATTCTGCATACATACAAATACAACAACAGGCTCCTTGCCCGCAAAACACTTAGGCTTCCTGGCCTAACAACCACATAAGCCTTCCAACTTATACAAAACTTGGTTCACCAGCCTATAGAACACATTTACAATTCATTGCATACAGTATGATCTGTAACGGGGCTCGGCCTTGGGGACACTACATGTGTAGTCCATGCCTATCTTGGAAATATAAATTTCACTTAACAAACAGATTGTAAACTGAATCTTTTAATTGAATTTACAACATATGATATACTTCAACAGAAAGTTGGAAAAAAAAATTATTTCCAAGAAAACATGTGTACACCATGATTAAAGATTTGAATGTATGCTTACGATAGTTGTAGAGGTTTGATTTCACAATATTAACTTTCTTTTATGTCCCCATATGTTAAAGATAGACTATTTCCAATTGTCCAATCAAGACCGACACTCTTTTTAGATGAGTGTTGTAAGGATATATTTTTACAAACATTGAACTTCATTTGCTGCCATTGATAATCAATTGCCATTTTTTTGGTTACTTAGATCTGCACTAGATTTTCCCGTTGGACCTCAGATATGCTAGATCTATCTGATGGTCACTCAAATCTGCAGTGGATCTGCTTGTTGGACCTCATATCTGCTAGATCTGTCTGTCGGTCACTCAAATATGCACTAGATTTTCATGTTGGACCTCATATTTACTAGATTTATCTGTTGGTCACTCAGATCTGCACTAGATCTACCTGTTGGACCTCAGATCTAGTGGATATGTCTTTTGGTCACTTAGATATACACTAGATCTGCTTGTTGGACCTCATATCTTCTAGATATGTCACTTAGATATGCACTATATTTTTTTTTACCCTCTCCTGTGCTATGAATCTTCTCAAATGATCTCTCTCTAATCTCTTGAGTCACAAAAGTGTCTTACCCTCTACCTTGACTTTCCTTTATACTTTAGTTGAAACCCTAATTTACCAACAACATAATCTTACTTTGATATCTACGGTTGAGATTAGTCTAAATCACTAATGCATTAAAAATGCACTCGAAAAAATTCCATGGGATAATTTTATATGTTGTTCCCCAAAAACGATTCGCCAATTTCCATTTTTTCTAAAAATGATTCGCCCAAATTTTATAGTATTAAATTATTTTACCTTATAAATAGCCCAAATTTTATAGAAACTATATAAAATATTTAGAAATTTGAATATTTTTACAAAAATATCGCCAAACATTTTATAGTTTGCATATTAAGGACTAGTAAGATTCGCCAAGGTTTCTACATTTTAACATAAATTTCCATCCTTAAAATTATCTCTGATAATTAAAGTCAACAGCTAGATATTAAAAATGTTTCCTTTATAAATAAAGTGAATTACAAAATAGATATGACTTGTATGACTTCACGCACGTTTGACACAAAACCTACGTTGAAGTTCCTGTCTGAGATACAAACATCAACACTCCCTCTTAGCGAGGAAGGAATTCTATACCAATCCAAGTTGTCCCTGAATGCTTCAAACTTCCCTTTTGCTAAGGGCTTGGTCAAAATGTCTGCAACCTATTGATCTATGGGTATGTACTGGAGCTTCACTTCTCTAATGGAACTGTACCCTGGCGACTAGATCAAAAATCTCCTCATAGTCCACTCCCTCTTTCTGGGAGAACCCTCTCGACAAAAACCTCACCTTGAACTTCTCAATGCTACCATCTTCAACATGCTTGATCTTATAGAGCCACCTGGAACTCACCACTGACTTCCCCTCCAATCTTAGCACAATTTCCCGTACATCATTCTTCATGATAGAGGTGTACTCCATCATGGCATACCACCATACTTGTTAGTTTGTTGCTTGTTGATAAATGGAAGGCTCGAAATATATGATGTTACCCATAAATGTATGTAGTTTTGAAAATTATTTGAATGTCTCCTCTCCCTGAATGTGCTCATAGGAGTCTCAACATACTCTTAAGGATTCCTCAATGTCTAAGTGAACCATCGAGGTCTCATGACAGAGCTGGAAGGAGCCAATGGCTCCTCCTCCTCCTCACCTGAAGTTTGTTTCCATGAACTAGAAGTCATCGGTGACCCAAGATCATCCTTCAGAGCTCCCTAATCCTTGTCCTTTGTCACTGGAATAGGGTCATGAGAATTCTTGGAAGCAAATTCCTCCTCAAACTTTACATCCATGCCTCTACTAGAAATGCTTAGTCCTTCAAGCAACAATGATGAAAACCCTCTAATTGTTGGTCCTTCACTCCGACAATTGATATACTATTATAAACCCTCGAGGATCTCAATCAAAGACATGCTCTAATACCATGTGAAAATTTCAACCCTAGGTAAATTACATCCTTATGATATCAAGAAAAAATTATTTATTGAATTTTTAAATAGAAAATTTAAACCATAGAATAATTACACATTAGCTGGAAATTAATTGGAAATTAAACAAAAAACACAAAATAAATTCCCAAGTACACATAAAAAGTTTTACTACCCTTCAAATCAATTTTTCATGCACTTATTCAAAATTTACAAGGGCTTCTCACATTGGGAAAATCAACCCACTGGAAAAGAAAAAACACAGACAGACATTTGCTATAACCTCCTAGATCATCCACACGGTCGTATGGCCCTGTTGTTGTTGCTTCTTATGTTTCCCTTTCCTTCTTGACCACTCTCTTCACCTAAGGTCGAATTGTATTTGTGAAGTAATGCACATTGAGGAACTTATTTGTCTCTCTGTGCAACTGAGTTAATGTCTCTCTCTATATCGCTCCCTTCTACCTTTCCCTTCTTTTATAACTTTGAGTTGATGACAAAATCTTCTGAACCCTAATCTCACTTTGAGATCAATGGCTGAGATTAAATCTCAATATCACTTGATATCAATGGTTGAGATTCATCTAAATCACTAATGTAAAAATTACACTTTATTAGACTTTACATAACTCAAAATTAAAAGGCTCTTCACTTTAATAATTTACTTTAATAAAGTGAATTACAAAATAGAAAGGACTTCAGACGACTTCACGCATGTTTGAAACATAATCTATGTTGAAGTTCCTATCTGAGCTACACACATTAACAAGTATTACCAAGGGGATCAATATTAACCCTTATGCATGCATCAAATCCTAATACACCCATATTTCATAAGTACCTAAACGAAATATGGGCAATAATGAGTGATAATTATGAAAGGGAAGGGGAAATGTGTTCACGTAATGACTCTCAAAGTATTAGACATGTAGAGGTAATACTATTCATTTATTTATTCATCTAGATTCATTTGGATAGGATTTATACTTTATAATAACCTTCTAGAGGGAACCCAACATTGATTTACCATCATCGACATTGTTTCTTACTACCCCTTTAAGTCTTTTACATGTTCAGTTTATTGAACAAGTCCTGTTTATTTAGATATTCATAGACAAACCAGGCACTAGGGGTATTGACATCATGGAAAGGGCATTGTTCAAGCTTAATATTTGGTTTTTTTAACTTTGGCTCTTCATCTCTTAGCCTTGGTGGATTTATTGGTTCAAGATTTAATTTTGACCTTTCCTTTTGACCTTTGAGAAATCATACATGACTAGGATGCAATTTTTCGTGTGGATGGAGTGAATGATACTAGGGAGGTAGAAAGTGGTTAGCATAATTGGGATATGGATAACACTATCTATCCTAGACACCCAATGGTACAATTTTCCCAAGAAATGACACACTTCTAAGAAAAACAAAACATGTTCCCCAAGGTAATACGAGGAAAATAATAAAACCATGTAATGTTATGAAATGCTAATAGACAATCATTAAGTGTTAACCACTTTACAAAAAGCTAATAATTTATATCATCATGTCCAAATGGATATCGATACATGGAATATCAAATGAAACAACTGAGAACCATACCATACCACAATGCTTCTATAATTTGAGAAGCGAGGATGAAAGTAGGCTACACCACAACTGAGCTAGCATGATCACAAATCTAGTGGAGATCAAGAAGAAATATGTCTGGATCTTACCAAGATGAGAATGACACCTCATGAAATCAACAACATGACACCATTTCTACGGTATCCAAAACGTTGTCACCCCAAAGGGGGTAACAATTGTTGATGTTTGTAGCATCGGATAGGTACTTCCACATTGGCTTGTGTCTAGCATGTGGAAGTCGTCTAATGCCTCTCGGAACTTAGGGAAATCACCTTAGTTAAGTCAATAATTAAAGTGAATGACCTTTTAGAATTAATGGATATTAATTAAGTTGAATGCCTAATTTTTCAACATTAGTAACTTAAGTGAATTAAATTAAGTCCTATCCATTGGATCTAAAAGTGAAGGTGAGATTAGATCTCAACCTTTGATCACTTTGGAGATCTAGGGTTTTGGTTAGTGATTGATTTGGTCAAATCTCAAGATTATAAAAGGAAGCCTAAGTGGGAGGAGGAGACATAGAGTGAGTGAGCATTCAATTGTGTAGGGGCAAGGGCCAAGGAAAGGGTGCAAGGGGGAAATAAGAGAAGTAGTAGCCAACAAGATCGAAGGATTGATCTTGGGTAATAGGATAGACTATGTTTTGCATTTTTATTTCCTCAGAAAGGTCATTATCCCAGTACGAGATCCCTCATTTTATTTAATAAAATCATCACAGATATGGTTTTCCCGTGAGGGTTTTTTGAGGGGTATTTACCCAAGATCACGTGTGCAAATGTGATTGGTTTTTGTTTAATGATTTCGTTGAATTTATCGCTAATAACCTAACTGTATTATTATTCAGTAAATGTGTTTTTCTTAGAATTAATAGTCGGGTTCTAGGTTTACAAAAATTAACATGGTATCAGAGCGTAATCTTTGAGGGAAGCCAAATTTGCACTGCCAGGATTTTGTAGTAGTGGGAAAATTTTTATTTGGTCTGCTAGAAAAAAAAATTACCGGCTGAGGCTACAAGGTAAATTAAAAATAAAACAAAAGAAAGTTAAAAGAAAAATAGTAGTACGGTTCGGTTTCCGTACAGAGCAGTACGATTCATACAACATACAACCAACTATTACAGAGATTGCATGGGTTGTTAAAGTAAATCGTGAGTGTGGTAGATCGAGTGTTAGAGTCGTCGAAAATTAGCTATAGAGGAATGTCGAAAGCAGTCAACAAAAAATGAAGTAAGAAACAACAATGTACATATTGAGAAGACCTGTATGGATCATGGGTTGTTGTGGTCGAAGAAAGATACAACCGCCAAAAATTTTCACAGTCATCATGTGAGTGTGAGCCACTGGGTTTTTGAAGGAAAAAACCGACGGTTTTCTCATGGACTGAAGATGCAAGCTGGAGGTGGAGGAAGAAGCATGTTGGCAGAGAAATGACTAAGATCTGATGGTTGGTTTGTGAGCTGGAGATAATTGTTGTCATATTGAACAACAGTCAACTTAGGCAATTAGTGCAACCACCAGAAAAATAAAAGAAGCAAATGATGGGGGTTCGTGGAGGAGCTTCCTACAAAGGTTGCTTGAAGACAACACATGAGTCATGTAGAAGGTGCATCCACTAGCTGCAGTCCTCTGCAGCCAATAACCAATAGACTGCACGTGTGTTTTTGGGGTGACAACTGACGGTGTGGGAAGGAGCCATCATAGGAGGTGGCGATGGGAGGAAGCAGAAGTTGCATGAAGCAGTTGGGGTCATGAGACATGCTACATAATAGGCTCAGTTTTCACAGAGAAAACCAATGACTAGAAGAGTCATAGAGACAGAGCCACCCAACAAGGGCCACAAGGGTCGAGCAGTCATTGAGGATCCCTAGGTAGTGGCCAAAGACTTGAGCGTCCCCTAGGAAGTGGGAAAAAAACTCAAAAAGGGCTCGATAAACCCCTAGGTAGTGGGAAGACAACCCATAAAGGGCTCATATATCCCAAGAAAATTTCAGGTAGCGAGCAGGAAGCTCGAGCAGCCCAGACAAACTTAAGGCAACATGTGCGAGTAGAAAATAGAGGTCCAATTAGAAAACAAAGAAAACTCGGGCAAAGTTTTGGGCAACCAACTAAGGAGGCAAATGGTAGTATTCATCCTCAAGTTTTCTTGAGTCATCACATCGCTTTGGAGCAAAGAAGGACTTTTTCTCAAGTGTTTGGTTCACAAAGGAATGTGACTCAAGGGGATCTCAAATGGGTGAAGAAGGATTTTCATCCAGAGATTAGGAGATGACAGATATATCAATGAGAGTGGTAGAGAACAAGGAGCAGATAGTTCTAAAGGTTGAGATGCTTAGAGGGATTTAACCTTCAAGTTCAGGGGAGAAGGAGAAACCTTCCAAGTCTATTAAGGAGGAGTCATGGTACGAGATGGATATGTAGGATGCTTAGAAGCATGAGGCTTCTAGGAGCATAGGCAACAAGTCTTCAAAGACAAGACTAAGCGAGATGTCAATAATAAATTTTATTTCAGAGGGAGCAGTCAATCAAGTGGATTGGAGTAGCCATGGTAGCAGATTTGACAAGGAAGACAGAGCCACCTTTAGGTGGTGGTAGTACCTTCCTCGTTAAGAGGGAGTGTTGATGTTTGTAGCATCAGACAAGTACTTCCACATTGCCTTGTGTCTAACACGTGGAATTCATCTAATGCCTCTTAGAACTTAGGGAATCACCTTAGTTAAGTGAATAATTAAAGTGAATGACCTTTGTAGAATTAATGTAGGTTAATCAATTTAAATGCCTAATTTTTTGGCATTAGTAACTTAAGTGACTTAAATTAATTCCTAGCCATTGGATCTAAAAGTGAAGGTGAGATTAGATCTCAACATTTGATCACTTTGGAGATCTAGGGTTTTGGTTAGTGATTGATTTGGTCAATTCTCAAGATTATAAAAGGCATCTTGAGTGAGAGGAGACAGAGTGATGGTACACAAAGAGTGAGTGAGAATTCAGGTGTGCAAGGGCCAAGGAAAGGGTGCAAGGGGGCAGTGAGGGAAGTAGAAGCTAGCAAGATCGGAGGATTGATCTTGGGTAATAGGCTAAGTTATTTGTTGCATTTTTGTTTCCTCTGAAGGGTCATTGTCCAAGGATGAGAGCCCTGATTTTATTTAATAAAATCATCACAAATCTGGTTTTCTTGCGAGGGTTTTTCCAAGGGTATTTATCCAAGATCGTGTGTGCAAATGTGTTTGGTTTCCGTTTAATGTTTCCACTTAATTTATCGTTAATAACCTAGATATATTATTAATCAATAAATGTGTTTTGCTTGGAATTAATGGTTAGGTGCAAGGTTTACAGAAATTAATAACAATAGCATTTTCTTTAATGTGTTAAAAACAAACCATTTTCACACTTCTTAAAGCATTGAATGACCCAACCCATATGGTGATAGGTGGTTAGCTTCTATATTCCTAGAAGGATTAACACAATACATTAGTTCAAGGCCCTTCATTGGGATTATTATAATTTTTCTCTAAAATATGCATGTAAACTCATTATAATTGGAACACTTTACAATGAATTATGAGAAGAGGAGAGCATAAAACTACCATGAACAATAGTTACTTAGTCTTTAAAAACATATCTTCCACTAATGGAATTGTTATTGCTACTAATCGTGTCAAGGAAAATCAAAATCAACGAGAGAAGGTAATCATTGAATATTAACATGTTGATTAGCCATTGGAGAAATATGTCATATATAATCAACTAGGTGCCACCAAAAGAGGTGGACTACAATAGGTTTCTCACCATAAATACCGATGAGGCACACTCTTACCATTTCCTTAAGGCACAATTAAGCAACTAAAAAGTCGATGGAATCACTATGACAAGACAAATACCCATTGTTACCATAGCTAGCTATGTTTCAAGCTAACAATACCAAAAGGTCAAGGTAGATGGATAGGAATCCCCAACTCCCAAGGCACCAACAAAGAATTATTGGGTCCATGGAAATCACAATGGAAATATGACAACAAGTGGTTGGGTCTATTATAGCGCAATTTGTAGGTTGGGAAAATCCCAATCCAACCATGGAACAAGTGCTACAACTTGGGAATCCTACACCCAATGTCACCTTGATGTAGGTCTCGCACTTCAAGGGTGACTAGGTCACTCTAGAGACAATTGTTAGGACTCAGAAATGTCACATTTATATCCTCAATTCCCTTCACCATTCCTTACATTTCATGGTCCTAATAAACCTTTTATCATACTATTTCCATAATTATATTTGGGTTTCACCTTATTATTTTCCATTTTATTCATTTTAGTATTATAAGTGAATCTGTGATTAAATATTAGAAAATTAACATATTTTCATTATTTATCAAGGTTGGATGAGTTTGATGATGTATGCATGCATATTTGAAGATTTCAACAAAGTCAAAATTCACCAACTGTCCTCAAATTCGAATTACATCTTCAAACTTTGAAGATTTGAAAGAGATTTGAAGATAATCATTTAAGCTAACTTCAATGAGAATATGATGGAGATCTGGATAGGATATCTTATCCAAGATATTTGTGGAGGATTTGAAGGAATAAGTTGAGAGAATAGTGGATATGTAATTATGAGATGTTTATCTTCTTTTCAAAGATCTCATGTATAAAAGAGAGTACTCTCTCTTCATTAGGGAGGGAGTCGAAAGTTAGGAAGGAGATTATTAGAATTTTATTATCTTTTGATTAAGAAATGAAAAGGGATCTTAGCTTTGTTTCGTAGACTTTGTTTCATGCTTTCATCATTTTGTCATAGAGTTGATTTTATCATTATAATGCAAGATTGATTTATTGTTGATGTGAGCTCACATGTGTTATGTTGTCTTGTTTCTCTTCACATGTTGTCTTCCCTTATGCAATTTCATGTTTTCCTAGTTAGATCATTTCATGCAATTTACATTCAATACTATCCTAGATTAATTTGATTTCAGCGATTTAGCTTAAGGGGGGAATTAGTTTAGTAATTAGTAATTAGTAAGGGGGGGTTAGATTAACTTAATTCCACTTCAATTCTGCACATACAGTGCGCATGCTTTGTAAGCATACGAACCTCGGATTGATAATTAAATGCTTGGAGATTTATTTAACGATGATAAATTGCACCAACATTTTGGCGTCGTTGTCGGGGAAAGCGCAATGGAATGAAGTTTAGTTTGATTTTTCTGCAAGCGTATAGTAGGGTGTGTTTCAATTTACTACAAGTATGATTTGCATGTGTTGGTAAGGGGTCATAGCAGATACTTGAGTGGAGACTCCTCATGTTCTCCCTGCCAACTCTAGAGTGTGAATTTCAATTTACGTAAGTGTGAATTTCAATTTCAACAAGTGTGCTTAATTTTCCCAACTGCGAAGAGTATTTGTTTTCAACATGAGTGTTTAATTTTTTTTGCAGAGTGTGATTTTTATGCAATTTGTTTTCAATTTTTGGGCGTTGTAAGAATCCCTTTTTCAACATGGTTTAACAATGAGTTTCATATTGGAACTACTCACTCAGGTCCTCGCGAAAGTCAGGATCTCCTCTTCTCTGGAAGAGGAGATCTTGACAGGAATTAAAGATTCAATTACTCCTCCAAGAACAAATGAAGATTTAACATCTAAACACTCCTACACATCTGGTGACGAAAAAACATTTGAACGGGAGATTGAGGAAGATGAAGAGGAGTTATAGCAAGATCTGAGGGAGGGAAATCGCGCCTACGAAAGCTATATCGAGCAATGGTTCTAGGTGAGTACTCGTTTAAATAAATTTCGTTTTTATTTTTTATTTAGTTAGTTTGTCGTTATAGCAACAAAATTCGTTTATTCTTGTAAATTTCTATCTTTCATTTGAAAAATTGCACATGAATATATTTTTATTACTATTACATGAATGGCTCCACTGGAAATTTAATTACACATAATTAAATTCTAATTTCTAATTAGTATAGAGTAGGTAGGATTTTATTTTCAGTTTTGTTTTTGTTTTAGAATAAGTATGTTCTCCTCCACGCTTTGAGTGATCATGAGGATCAGAAAGTAGGATGCCTCCAACAATTTTCAGGAATACTTTGGATTTTGGACGATAAAATTAATTTGCCTAATCTATTTTTCGTCTCTAATTTTTAATGCATTTAATACATTTGCTAAAAAAAAAATATTTTGTTTTACACTTTTTCAAGTTTAATTTTTATTAGAAACCAATTTAAAAATATAAAATATAAAAGTGTGTGTTCATCCTAGACTTGCAAGTATAAAAATTAGATGAATAAAACAGCGAAATTTTACATGCTGTTACAACAAAATTTTACATGTTTTACATCGAAATTTTACATCATGATACAATGACTTTTTTCCATGCTGAGACAGTGACGCTTTTGCTGCAACAGTGATTAAATGGTGTCTCACCCGCGCTCTTCTCATTTTTAACTTCTTAGTCTGTTGTGAGTATCAGGGATGCCATATCTCACCTCCATATGAAACTTCCACCTACTCACGTCAACCCACAAATGTAATTGCCTCGACTGCCTATACTAGCCTTCACCTTTTGATTTGGAGTGAACCCTGTAAATTGAACCTGCAAAAATAATAAAATATGAAACCGTAGGTTCATATTGATCGCCATGATTTGTCTCCATCCTTCTACCTTGATCGAAATCTGCAATTAGAACATGGATATGAGATTAATTAATGAAAAACAAAATCAAAATCTGTTTTCTTTACTTTGTAGATCTTCCCTTATCATTTCCAAAATCTTGGCGATAATTTAAATATATATATATATATATATATATATATATCAACAACAACAAAACAAATCTTGATAACCATTTTTGTTTTTGTGGCACTATAATTAATCCGAGATGCCTGCAATATGGATTCATCACGAGAGGAATATTCAATTGGTTTTAAGTCAATAAAATATCTCGTACAACCAAGATTGAATCATTGTATTTAATGAAATATGGTGATCTGGCTCTATGTGCGACTTCATTTGACAATAACTTCTTGGCCTATCAAAGTTAAATGGATCTTGGATCCCATTTTAACAGAAAGATGCATGAATCCCTTCCTTTCCGAGATCTATTCCAAGGTTTAATTGAATTCCAGATATCCATGCACTCAATTCGGGATTCATAGTCATTAGTTTTTATCCATTGGTGGATGACAGAATTAAATCTATCACTTGACATCACAATCACAAACACAAATTGTTAATTAAACCTATCCGGACCTTGAATTCCATGTATTGGGCAATCCAGTCCAATAATTGTTTATTAGCTCTCTTCTCATTTTGTTTTGGAAGGATAATAATTTGCTCTCAAATTTTCTGTCAATTAATGTGCATTTGCAGACAGTCAACTTCGGCTGAAATTTATGAGCAAATAGGGATGAATATTAAAAATTCGGCACATGGGTTTTGTGCAGAAGGGTCTCATTTAGCCAACTCAACAGCGGTTTTTTAAAAAATATGTTTGGTATGAGAGCAATTTTGATTTTTCGGACCATGAATGAGAAAAATTTCGGAATGGTCGATTTTCCAATGGACGCCTGGATCTTTTTGGAGCTCGCTGATAATTCAATACCACGTTTTCACATAGTGGATGGAGAAATTTCCTGGAATAAAGAATGTGGTCCTAGCAATTGTTCTTCTCTGTACAATGGCTCCTCAACTTTGCTCGACTCTGATGAAACACTCTGCCAAGGTATGGTTAAAAATTTTGTACAAGTGCAAGGATCCTTTTTAAACTATCATTTTCCAGGTATGTCATTTTTACGCTGTGAATGCAAGAAATAATGACTCGTGCAACAATAAAATCAGAGCGTGGTTGATTCACTAACGAATTTCATTATCTCCTCATCCTCGTTGCCTTGATTTTTATGATCAAAATTTTCAGGTAAGCTGATACGGTTGGGCAAAGGAAGGAGATTTTGTAATAAAAGTGGCCAAACATCTTACAAGGAGGCAATTTTGGAAAAGCAGAGTTATATCCTCATGGTAGAAGAAAATTTGAGAACTTGATGAAACATGTTTTTTGCAATATTGTCTTTGCACGAACGTCACAACCATCACATCCAATCCGCGGTGCTAAGAAAGCAATATTCAAGGTTGATGATGTCACATTAGGGGTGAGGTATTTACAGTGAGATTTGACAGGCCCAACTTCATGTGAGCTTATTAGAATATTCAAAAAGTTGTTGATTCTATATATTATTCGACACATGATTTGGAGCTTGTTCACGGAGAGCATTATTTTGCATTGGACTCTGAAGTTGTGTAGGGTATAGATTATGTTTTATGTAAATGAGAAGGGCCAATGTGTAGATTCTTTGTTTTATTTTGTAATAAAAATAAAATTAATTAACTAATTAAAAGCAACAACAAAATAAAAACAATAAAAAATTGGAAAACAAAACAAAAATTTTCTAGTTTATTTTTCTTAATTTTCTAGTTTATTTTTGTTAGGAATAAATACATTTAAAAAAACTATTTCTTTGTTTGTTTTGTTAATAATAACAAAAATTATTTATTTGTTTATTTGTTTTTCCTAAGAAAATTAAATAAATAAATAAAATACAAAAATTGTATATATATATATATATATATATATATATATATATATATATATATATATATATATATATATATATATATATATATATATATATATGTTTTTGTTTTGTTTTATTATAAAACAAAAAAAATAAAAACAAACAAAGAAAAACAATTAAAACAAACAAACATAAAAACTATAAAACTATAAAAATTGCAAATGGACATTTTAAAAACATTCCTGAAAACAATAATAAATACTTGTTTTTATGTTTAACATTCATTTGTTTTCTTAAGTCACTTTGGCGGCAATCAATGACGAAACGAATAAGTACAGACAACAAGTATAATTGCATTTATTTTCTATCTCAATTTGTTCACATTTATACTTAATCTTGCATTTTACATTTTACATTACTCTCACAAGTTTGATTGCAGGATTAGTACTAAGATTGATTGCAGGAACAAAACGCTTGTTTTCCATGCCACAATGATCTTTAAGAATCACAACATTTTTCATGATTCAGTAGTAGCAGTTTAGATTCCTTCACTTCCCATGATCCAGTTACAGCAGCAGCAACATTAGCAGTTCCATTTTCATGATCCTGCAGCAATCACATCTTCCATGCTCCAGCATCAACATCAACCATATTCCTCTTACATTGTTCATCATCATTCTTGGGTAAGTGGAGGTATGTTCTTTTCTAATCTGTAATCATGTAATTCCTTATTTGCTAGTAATGAAAAACTTTGGAAAATTCCCTCACCATGCTCTACTTCCTTTTTCACTTTCATAACCTATGCCAAGTTGCATAAGGATATGCAACCACTTCAGTTGGGGGGGGCGGGGGGGAGGGGAACTATTTCACCACATATTCATTACCATTATTCCATTTTACCATCTCATCATTCCATTTATGATTCACTAACATTTCTTTTCCAACGACACTTTGTTGCATTTCGATTGATATACATATCATCATGATTCATAATGATAAAGAAAAGGCTTTCTTATACACAATGATGTTTTCTTATGCACATTGATAGCTTATTATTATTTTCAGTGAGTATATGACTAAATTATTGCAGCGAAAAAACAAATAAGTGAAATGAATGTTGTTAACACAAGAACCAGCATTTTTTGTATTCATGGTTGTCACACAAGAACCAACCATAAGAAAATTTCACATGTTGTTACACATATTTCACATGTTACACATGTATTACATGATGTTACACATGTATTTTACATGCTGCTACTCCTGTATTTCAAATCCTGGAAATATTCCTTATTAAAAAGACATCATCAATCAAAGCTAAAGTCTGAATGCCAAAAGTTCTTAAGAAAATCCATTCATGGTTGCATGTGGGCATGCAACAAGTTCAATTAGGGGGATGTTAGGACTCATAAATGTCAAATTTATATCATTTTTTTCCTTCAGCAGTCCTTACATTTCATGGTCCTAATAAACCTTTTATCATACAATTTCCATAATTATATTTGGGTTTCACCTTATTATTTTCCATTTTATTCATTTTAGTATTATAAGTGAATCTGTGATTAAATATTAGAAAATTAACATTTTTTCATTATATATCAAGGTTGGATGACTTTGATGATGTGTGCAGGCATATTTTAAGATTTCAACAAAGTCAAAATTCACCACCTATCCTCAAATTCGAATTACATCTTCAAACTTTGAAGATTTGAAAGAGATTTGAAGATAATCATTTAAGCTAACTTCAAGGAGAAGATCATGCAGATCTAGATAGGATATTTTATCCAAGATATTTGTGGAGGATTTGAAGGAATAAGTTGAGAGAATAGTGGATATGTAATTATGAGATGTTTATCTTCTTTTAAAATCTCTCATGTATAAAAGAGAGTAGTCTCTCTTCATTAGGGAGGGAGTCGGAAGTTAGGAAGGAGATTATTAGAACTTTATTGGCTTTTGATTAAGAAATAAAAAGTGATCTTAGCTTTGTTTCATGCTTTCATCACTTTGTCATAGCTTTGATTTTATCATTAAAATGCAAGATTGATTTATTGTTGATGTGAGCTCACATGTGTTATGTTGTCTTGTTTCTCTTCACATGTTTTCTTCCCTTATGCAATTTCCTTCTTTCCTAGTTAGATCATTTCATGCAATTTACATTCAATACTATCCTAAATTAATTTGATTTCAGCAATTTAGCTTAATGGGGGAATTAGATTAGTAATTAGTAAGGGGGGGTTAGATTAACTTAATTCCACTTCAATTATGCACATACAGTGCACTCGCTTTGTAAGCGTATGAACCTCGGATTGATAATTAAATTCTTGGATATTTATTTAAGGATGATAAATTGCACCAAAAACGATCTTGGTGACCCTATGGGGGTTGCAATGGATGAAAGTAAGTGTAAGGATAAGTCCCACGGAAGGTCAAGTGATGGAATAAATCATTGGTTGGAAATGGTAAGTGAAGAGAGGTAAATGGATACCAAGTGAAAAGATAGTTGTCGGTACACCTTTACCTACCCGAAACACAAGAAAAGACACATTGCAATGCTATGTGTTAGTATGGATCAATAAATTAAGCTTGTTGTCCCTAATTTGCAGCAGTGAATGACAATTTATAACAGGAAATGAAGTATTCAAATCAGCATATAAAGCACAAGATCAATTGGCAATGTCATCAATGAATTTAGTAATCAATTATGACTTGAGCATAGCACTTTAAGACTAAATAAAGAAAGTTGTTATAAAACAATTTTTTGTAGTAAATTATCAACCTTATGGTTGTAGCATTAAATGAAATGCAACAGCTAAATCAACCATAGAAAAATCCTCAAAACTAGCTTAAGCAGTGCATCCTAGTTAGTGGAATTAGTGGTTAAAAAATGGAGGAAAGTTAGGGGTTAGTTAGTGAGATATTAGCACCTAGGGTTAGTGATTTTATGTAGCCTAATGGATGTATAAAAAAAGTTAGTAAATCAATGAGAAATTATGGAAGAAAAGGGATGCCCTAAGGGAAGAAAAAACCCCAAGGCATCAAGCTCACTATCCAAAAGAGAAAACTTGTAAAGGTTGAAATTTCATGTTTGTTGAGGAAACATTTTTGTATCTGCAATGCAAATTAAAATGTGATTAGTGCCTTACTATTGGGTTTATGGGATCAATGAAAAAATATGGATTGGATAAGCACTTGGGGGTGTACGAACTTGTACTTCCCAAGTGTAGCTAAGTCAATCTAGGAAATGCCAAGAGGGTGTACACCCTTGTACTTCTCTTGGCACAACCTTGAAAAATATATTTGACCTTGAGAAGCAAAAATTGGATTGAAATGATTGATCCAAAAATTCCTAGGGGTGTAAGTCCTTTTACTTCCTAGGGTTTTCAAAAAAAACCAAGATTGACCTTGGAGGGTGTATGCTCTTGCAGTTCTCTAGAACAACTTGTAAAAAATGACCTTTCATGAGCAAGAGAACAAACATTGGGGAGGGTGTATTCCCTTATACTCCTCCAAGGGTTCTAACCCACAATAATTATGGAAGAAAGCAAGACAAAAGACAATAAATGCAGATTTTCCCTTACCAATTCCACAAAAAAGCTAGATCAAACCCTAATCTTCCAAGTTAAGTCCATCCACATGCATAAGAGTCTCCAAGCATAGCGCATCACTTTCCACCACCAATAGAAAATATAAACCATAACACTTACACAAGAGATAAAAAGGGCCAAGAGGGCCGAAAATTTCAAACCAAGTCCTTCTCCACAAGGAAGAGCTATGTTTAAAATGAGATCTTATGATCTCTATTTATACAAAATTTAGATAACATAGCTTGTCCACAAATTAAGGAGTAAAACACAATATTAGGCGTCAACAAACCTAATATTTCCCCCTTAAAAAAGTAATATTAAACAATTCACTTAAAATTTCATCTTTTTCATAAATTAAACCCTAATTTAGGAGGACGTCACCCTTTCAGGGGACATTTTTCCACTTTCAGGAAGTCAATGGTGTTGGAGAGGCATGGATGGGCCTCTAAAGGCGATTTGTCAAGCATCTAAGTGATATCATCATGGTGAAAATGAGTGGCACCTCACCACCAAGACTAACCACCTTAGGTGACGTCATGTCTTTAGAAGTGATGTTTTGCCTCTACTCGAAAAAATGTTTGGCATGTGGGGGCTCGACTATGGCCCCATGGAAGCCCAAGCTAGGCTTATTCTCTCAAAACTATCCACCATCTAGGTCCTGCAAAGAAAAATGAACACGCCCTCCAAGGATCTCAAGTCATAACATCATGATAAGTTAATCCAATCAATAAATAATTCATCCAAGGATGTGCATCAAATATCACCATATCAAAAAATTAACATCTCAAAGACACTATGTGACTTGTCAAGCTTAAGTATGGGAGGGTTGACGAGGTGTCCTATTGGGTAGATCTTTCCCTAGGTCAAGGAGAGCTTCCAAGAGTTCCCTCTCTAAGCCATGTAAAGTGTACGAGGTGGATGGGGTCAAGACTCAATGGGCATAGGGATCATAGTTGCCTCATTCATGGGTGCCTTTGTAGAGGGTGTGTGGTACCTTCATCCACAATGCACTTTTTCCAAGCCCGTCATTTGCCTTTTATCTTTCTTTCTTTATATTTTCTTTCACAATAGAATAAGGAGAGATTGAGCGTCACTTCCCTGGTGTGGTGACTAGGTGGTGACAATGTCACCCACAAATACCTAATGGAAATGAGAAGGATGGCTTGTGATCAAATCCCCTTTCTCTCAACCAAGCAACTAAGAGTCACTACCCTAGTTTGGTGACCAGATGATGACAATTTCATACCACTAGATATCCATGGACGTGATAGGTCAGCTCGTGATGAAACCTCCTATCCTTCAACCTACCTTTCAAGCATTTTTTATTATATTGTGGGTCCCCTTTATTCAAAGACAAGTGTGTTATTGCTTTCTTGGGTAATCCCTGGGAAAATCATCTGCAAGGTTTATATAAGGATTTTATCTTTTACCCAACACCAATCCCTCTTGGCCTTTATCCCCTTCTTCCCATAGAATGAGGGACAGCACCTTCTTGGGTCAATACACCCTAAAATCCCAAGAAATAAGGAAATGGAGGGGAATAATGATGTAAAATGGTAAGTATGGTTAGGAACGATACGATGGATCATTAAGAGATTTACCAGTAGGAGACCCATTCCCAAAGAAGACCACTTACTAGGGCACAATGTCAACCACCAAGGTGAAGCAAGTTAAAAGGCATAATTTCCAAGAACATATCATGAAATATAGAGAAATATAGGATACAACATAATCAAATGGCTTAGGTATTAAAATGATGCTCACCATAATACTGACTTGTACCTCATGGAGCAAGGCCCACTGTCTTCTGGAAGCCAACTGGTGTGGTGGATGCCATCTGTAAACATGTGACCATCTTTGGTGGTGAGTGGGTTTTCCATCTATGCAAAGGATATTGTTGGTCATGTAGTCTCTCGACACTTCATATCTGCAACCTGAGGACCTTGAAACATCATCTCCTTAGTTATCCACAAAATGGGGATAACATCTGGCTCCTACTTGGGGACTTGTGCTCCCCTGTAGAGTGCATGAAAACCGCAACATCTCCTGGTAGACCTATACCTGCAAGGAAACATCAAACTGTCAAGTGCGGGATGGCCTACTCATCCTTCTTCTCATACGATGATAATTAAAACCCAATAAACTAGAAAAAGAAAATTTAGATATTTTTTCAAAAATTTCTAAACTAAGCATGAAATCAATATGTAAGTAGAGAAAAATGAAGATGAGATTCATCTAAACTAACATGAGCAATCAAGATGCAAATGCAGGGAAAAAAATATGACTTACCTACTTACATGGGGCCTTAGGGCCCTAAAGATCACATGTTGGATGATGTCAGGTGAAGTCATACAACCAGTGCAACCATTTGATCATCTCATCAAAGTATCTACCCTTGTGCTTAATCATGTGAAACAACAAATAGAAGTCTATCACATACTAATCATGAGGATAAATTTTGGATTACTGAGAGGGGGGGTGAATCAGTAATAACGTAATTATAATCATTTTTCTTCAAATGTTATATCAATGTAGAATTATTATCCAATAATGAGCAATAATAAATAAACAATCACACACATACACAGTACACCAGTGTTTTATGTGGAAACCCAAATCGAGAGAAAACCATGGAATGTTTTTTCGTATATGTCTTGAAGAATTACATTCATTGGAAGCACCAACTAACTTTGTTTTCCAGCTGCAACTGGAAGGAGGCTCCAACCCCCTAGTTTATCAAGCTACAACCCAAGGGAAGCTCCAACTCCCCAAATCTCTAGCTACAACCAGAAGGAGGCTACAACCCCCAATGTTCTCTGGCTACAACCGAAAGGTGGCTACAACCGAAAGGTGGCTACAACCAGGGATGATTTTAGGGGCTAAATTTCGCTCATCGGCTAATTTTCCATGGTTTTTCCCAAAAAATGATTCGCTAATCTAAAAATGATTCGCCCAAATTCTATAGGATAAAATTATTTTACCGTAAAAATCACCAAAATTTTATATAGACTATATAAAATCCTTAGAAATTTGAATATTTTTACAAAAATATCACCAAAAATTTATAGTTGGCATATGAAGGATTAGTAAGATTTGCCAAGGCTTCTACATTTAAAAATAAATTTCCATCCTTAAAATCATCCCTGGCTACAACCACATGTCCTTGCCCCATCCTGCCACCCTGAAGTAGAAGTAGAATGATGGAACCACTGTCACACTATCACTATGAGATATACCATTGTAAACATGTACCAATAAATCTAAGTCGTGCATCAACCTGTACCTCAACCTGTAATCAACCTGTACCATAAACAAGTGCATCAACCATGCACCAACCTGTAATCAACCTGTACCATAAACAAGTGCATCCAACCATCTGCCAAGTATGTACCAATCATGTGTCAACTACTCATCAAATATGACTCATCAATATGTACCAACTTCATCAACTATACACCTCATGTATGTGCATCAACTTATCAACTACGTGTCTCAACCATGTACTCAACATGTACCTCAAACAAAATCCCTCATCAATTTCATCATCCAAATTTGATTTGTAGCTCTATAATAGACCTGGTGCATATGATCACATTCCTGCAAACCTTCATTAACTTTAAAAACAAAAGACTAGCATTTTCATCAAACTTTTCTTTTGTCTCACATGCCTAGTTTTGGATTAGTCAACAACCCTAACTTGAAGTAATCATAACTTTGAACCTGTAATTTATAAAGATCTAAAACTGATACACAATGTTATTCAGTGTGTTTTGTGCAATTCCTCCAAGTGGTACTACTTGGAACCTCTTAGAAAATGAGTTATAGCAAAAATGGCATGCATTGTTGAATTATGGTTTATTCTAGATAGCGACTTTGTAGAGCATTCCCCACACAAAATATTTGACGAAATGATATGAAATTGTTACATAGCATACTACAGACTGTACCCTAACGAACACAATTAGTCTCACTGAATTTGGATTTGTTATGAAGCAGTTATGATGTTTTTACCCGAAACACCTAATTTTGACTAGTTTCAGGACTGGCCACAAACCCTATTTTCCACAGAGTGTAAATCCCAAAATACAACGACCCACAAGTTGAATTTTTAACCACAGATACTTGGATATGTTTTCTCACTTTCATAGCAATTTTAG
>JASDQU010881045.1:0-25888 GCA_032191745.1 Picea mariana
TGGCATTGTATTGGCTATCTATATTAAGGAAGTTTTGTTGGGTTTTCTTCCCCTAGAGGGTTTCCCAGGATAAATGTTGTGTCTCTTGTGATTGTGTATTACTCAGTGATCTTGGATTATGCTATTGTTATCTAATGAAATGCAAACATCTATAATAATGGCTTAAACATTAACAATTTGAACCGTTTTTATGGAGGTTATTGGAATAAATTCCTCCAAATTATTCTAACCTCATGAGGTTGAGGTGGTATTTTTTCCATAGCCTTTCACTAGAGCCTCCAATTTTAGTCCCGTCAAGTGCATTGTCAATAGCATTGTGTTGGGTTTCCAACAAGTGGTTGCATGTCAACCTTTGTTTTGCCTTCTTGAGATCTTTTTTTACTAAAGGGCGGAGGCCTATTCTCTTTGATGCGATTTTTTTCTCACGAGTCTTTTTTTCTAGAGGGCGAAAGCCTATTCTTTTTTATGGGTTTTTTGCTTAGTAGTCCTAACAATATTTTTTGCCATACCTTTGGCATGAGTTTTTTGTCATATCTTTGGCATATGAAACTCCAATTGCCTTTGGACGCTAGTTCGATACACTTTCCAATCATTGACTTCACTCCTATATAGTTACTCTTTCTAGAAAATTATTTCCCCTCATTTGTATTGGGTACCTTATCAGGGATCAACGTTGTAACCCATTTTGAGGAATTTTATCTCCAACTTTTATATGGCATCATTTTGGCAAAACTCTCTCTTCAACATTGGAAATGTCGTGCAAGTAATGGATTTGTATCACTCATGTAGAATATTTTTAAGTTTCTTCACCTTGTGGAGCAATGGTTGGTCAATTTCAGCAACGACCTCTGCCATAGCCATCACCAGCATATTGCAAACTTTCTATGCATTTTCCAACCCACTCATCATTGCAATGTGTTCTTTAGTTGGTCATCATTTGTTTTGGGGATCTTTCTTTCTTTTTGGCATAATAAGCACTTTGGTGTGCAACTTACAATGTGGGCCCACATTTCTTTACTTTTTCTTTCAAGCTTTTAACACATAGTAAACATGCAATTTGATTCCTCGCTTCTACATGCGTACCTCATCTAGCACATTGTTTGTCAAGACCCATATTGAGGATTGTCTTATGTCTCTATTTTCAATGGCATTCTTTGGTGCATCTCTCTCTGCAGTATTGGACATGTCATTCAAGCAATGGATTCAAACCACTCAAGTAGATACTTTGTGATTTTCACTAGGGGTTTTGTTTTTGTGCCTTGCATTGTCTTGTCTAAGTATAGATCAGCGCACCTTGTAGTTTCCTGGAGCTTGCCACTTTTTTGGAGCATTTCTTAATTAGGTTGTCAACTCTTGTTGGTCATACTCACCTTTATATTTCACTTCTTTCTTTTTCCATCACTTCATGGGAGAGATACATGGCCACCACCTTTGTCCACCCAATTCAATAGTGTGGGGGGCTAGTGTGTAATGCTTCCTCAAGTGTTTTGACCCATTTTTTGAGTTCAATGTTTCTACAAAGTGAGCATTGTATAGAGCAATACTTCCTAGTTTTGACTCTGGTTGAAACGATTGGTTACCCATGAACATCAACAAGATGGATTGGTGTCCATAGAAGCACTAACATTTTATGCACTTTTCTTGATTATACATGAGTCCCTAATCAAGACTTTGAGTCGAGACTCATTTTATGAATCGTTCTCATGTTCTCCCCAAGTCAATCTTAGGGGTTATTTTTCTATGAGCAACTTGTGATGATGTTTGTAGCATCAAAAAGGTACTTTCACATCAGTTTTGTGTCTAACATGTGGAAGTCGTCCTTAATGTCTCTCAAGGACTTAGGAGATTCATTTTAATAAAGTGATTATTAAAGTGAATGTACTTTTGTAATTAATGGAGTTTAATTTAATTAAATGCCCAAGTATTTGGCATTACTGAGTTAAATTAAATCCTAGTCGTTAGATCATATAGTGAAGGTGAAATCTAATCTCAACCTTTGGTCACTTTGGAGATCTAGGGTTTTGGATTTAGTGTAAACTCAACATTATAAAAAGTAGCTAAGGTGAGAGGAGTAGACAGACACATAGTGAGATAGTGAGATCTCATTGATTGGGTGGAGAAGGACTTTCATTCAAGTGTGCAGAGGCAGGGTCCGAGGAAAGGAGAAAAGGGGCATCAAAGGAATAACAGCCAGGTGTGATAGGCTAAGCTATTTTGTTGAATTGTATTTTCTTCAGGTGGGCCATTATCCCAAGACAAGAGCCTAGATTTTATTTTAATAAAATCAACAAGGTACAAGTTTTCCCTTAGGGATTTTTCCAGGGGTATTTTACCCAAAAATTACATGTGCACATTGTGTTTGGTTTCCTATTTATGCTTCCATTGTAATGTTTCGTTAAAAACTCAATTGTGCTTTTATTCAATAGATTAAGAGAAGTAATTTATTAGGAATTAACCGTCAGGTGTTGGGTTAAGGAAAAATTAACATGGCATTAGAGCTTGGTCTCTAAAGGAAGACCTAAGACAACAGGTCTAAGGTCCGGGCAACAAGCAGCAGGGGTTCAAGCAACGAACAGCGGGTCTGAGCAACATGCAGCAAGGGTTCGGGTAACGGGCAACGGGTCCAAGCAGTGGGCAGTAGGACCTAGCAACAAAAATTTTTTGTTGGGTGGCTTGTTGGGCAGCAATTTTTTTTTGTTGGGTGGCTTGTTGGGCAGCAGTAGAATTGTAGACAGGAGCTTGAGCACCCAACATGTAGATCTCAAATGAATCTTTCACCTAGAGATCTACGCCACAAGAGCACATAGGAGCAAAGGACTTTTGCTCATGTGCCTAAGTCATCCACTTTGGAGCAAAGGAGGACTTTTGCTCAAGTGCTTGAGCCACGAAGGACGGTGACTCAAATGGATCTCAAATGGATGAAGAAGGAATTTCATCTAGAGATCAGGGAATGGAAAATCTATTTTAGTGACTCATAGGTGGAGCAAAGAAAGACTCGTTTGCATAAGAAGTATGTTCAGTCCAAAGGAGAAGAGAAGCCGACAAGGCAGCAACAGATCTGCACAGCAAATCTGAGCTCCAAGCGTTGGCTATATTTATTTTCTCAGTGGACAAAGAACATGANCAAGCAGTGGGCGGTAGGACCTAGCAACAAAAATTTTTTGTTGGGTGGCTTGTTGGGCAGCAATTTTTTTTTGTTGGGTGGCTTGTTGGGCAGCAGTAGAATTGTAGACAGGAGCTTGAGCACCCAACATGTAGATCTCAAATGAATCTTTCACCTAGAGATCTATGCCACAAGAGCACATAGGAGCAAAGGACTTTTGCTCATGTGCCTAAGTCATCCACTTTGGAGCAAAGGAGGACTTTTGCTCAAGTGCTTGAGCCACGAAGGACAGTGACTCAAATGGATCTCAAATGGGTGAAGAAGGAATTTCATCTAGAGATCAGGGAATGGCAAATCTATTTTAGTGACTCATAGGTGGAGCAAAGAAAGACTCGTTTGCATAAGAAGTATGTTCAGTCCAAAGGAGAAGAGAAGCCGACAAGGCAGCAACATATCTGCACAGCAAATCTGAGCTCCAAGCGTTGGCTATATTTATTTTCTCAGTGGACAAAGAACATGATGGGGACACATGGGTTGTTCACCAATTGGTCAGAGAAGGACTCGGATCTGCATGTGGAGCTTGGCACCCATGCCAAGTGTGGTGTAGAGGGAGTTAGGACGGTCAGGTTCTAGCTGGAGTCAAGAGGTTCTCTAGAGGTGGCAGATGTGTTGTATGTCCTAGAGTTGACGAGGAATTTGCTCTCAGTCTCAACTCTGGAGAACAAGGGTTATGCAATCGTGTTCCAAAACGGACAAGTGTTCATGCATTCAGAGGGTGCTATCCCTGACAGAACAGTCAGCATTGGTGTCAGAGAGGGTAGGGTATACAGATTGCAAGGCAAGCCTATAGGTGGATCCAAGGGGATCATGGATCATGGATCGATGTTAGTGACAAAGGACGAGGAGCATGAAGCTTTGAAGGGTGAGCAGAGTTCATAGACTTCCAGTGTGGGGAGTCAACCTTCAGATGGGAAGAGGGAGTTAGCCCCTTCCAATTCTATCAGGAGACCGAGTTGGTACAAAATGACATTGATGTATTCTCAAGAGCAGGAGGAGGCTCTTGGGAGTACATTGAGGGAGAGCAGGACTTCGACAAAGTTTCCAAGCTTCATGGCATTGATCTGTAGCATCATCGATTCACTGACTTCCAGTGTTCAAGAAGCAGCTAACCAACAGGGTTGGAGGGATGCCAGTGTGCAGGATGATGTGTGCGACATTGTGCCAAGGTCGAAGGAACAATCAGTTCCAAGTGGCTCTTCGAGAAGTATCTTCCTTGCTAAGAGGGGGTGTTGATGTTTGTAGCATCGGACAAGTACTTCCACATCGATTTTGTGTCTAACATGTGGAAGTCATCCTTAATGCTTCTCGGGACTTAGAAGATTCACTTTAATAAAGTGATTATTAAAGTGAATGTACTTTTGTAATTAATGGAGTTTAATTTAATTTAATGCCCAAGTATTTGGCATTACTAAGTTAAATTAAATCCTAGTTCTTAGATCATAAAGTGAAGGTGAGATTTAATCTCAACCTTTGATCACTTTGGAGATCTAGGGTTTTGGATTTAGGGTAAACTCAACATTATAAAAGATAGCTAAGGTGAGAGGAGGAGATAGACACAGAATTAGATAGTGGGATCTCATTGATTGGGTGGAGAAGGACTTCCATCCAAGTGTGCAAGGGCAAAGTCCGACGAAAGGAGAAAAGAGGCAGCAAAGGAGTAGCAACCAGGTGTGATAGGCTATGTTATTTTGTTGATTTGTATTTTCCTCAAGTGGGCCATTATCCCAGGACGGGAGCCCAGATTTTATTTTAAACAACAAGGTACTGGTTTTCCGTTGGGGGTTTTTCCAAGGGTATTTTACCCAGAAATTACGTGTGCACATTGTGTTTGGTTTCCTATTATGCTTCCACTATAATGTTTAGTTAAAAACTCAATTGTGCTTTTATTCAATAGATTAAGAGAAGTAATTTATTTGAAATTATCTATCGGGTCTTGGGTTAAGGAAAAATTAACATCTTGCACATGGGTACCTAACATGACTTTGTTGCTAGAACACATAACAAAGGTTTAGCCTCTCTTTCTTGCACGTAAGTTGCACTTAAAGGGGGTGTTGTCTTATTTACACCTTTATTTTGAAGTTTACTTAGGTTCATAGTAATTTTACTATGTTGGTTTACCTTTTAGGTTAATGTGCATGTGCATATTTTAATATAACCATGTGCACATCATGTGCACCTATTGACTTATCTAATGATCTGTAAATGAGGGACTTATAGCCCACACATTTCACCAACGTAGATCCTGTGTGGAAACAAAATTTGGTCTTTGCTTTGGTGCAATTTTGAGTGCAAATTCTCTACTACTAATCACCAACAGGAATGCAAGAATGGTTCAAAGAACTATGTCTTCATATTTGCTCACTACTTGGTTACTTTACTTGTGGTGGCCTGACCAATGCCAACTAAGTTCCCATTGTGTGTTTATGGGAAGAGTTCAAGCCCAACACTCTAACATTGTCAAGCCAAAATAAACAACATACTATGTTGTATTAATAAATGTAGCCAATGCACTCTAATTCAACCAATCCAGACATAGATCTGGAAGTCTGCTTATTAAACCTAGCACTCATTCCACTGTCATCTCTCCTGAATGAAGACTCTATTCAATCACAAAGCCTACAACAATTAAGAAGCATGGTACTCTAATTCTGCATACTAGATTCCAACCTTAGTCACCAGGTCCAGCAATTTTCAAGCATCAAATTCGAAATTCGTCGATTTGTATTCGATGAAATTCGTCGAACGTCAAGCTGAACTTAATGCCAAACTCGAATGTACTTAAAGCCAAACAAATTTGCCTAAGTTCGCTAAAATTCACCTAGGGTTCGATGAGTTTCATGTAGGTGTGGTTAAAACAATTTTAAAAATGCACAACAACCCGCAAACTAAAAACCTAAGTGTCGTCACCCAGCTTCATTTCCATTCTCTTCTACCTGCGACTCGTGCTCCATTCAACTTGCAAATCTTTTCCCGTGACCAAAATATTTGCCCTCACCCTTGAGTCTCAGCCAAGTCCATTGTCCAGCAGCCACCATATGAGCATACGCCAACGGTCACTCCAGTCTCCAGCATACCATAAGTGTCCACCATATGAGCATACGCCAACAGTCACTCCAGTCTCCAGCATACCATAAGTGTAACCCCGACGGTCACTTCAGCCTTCAGTGCATACCCCGACAGTGGACTGAGCAGTGAGGAGTGAGGACTCAAGTATTGAATTTTATAATAAGTATTGAAAGTTATAATGAGAGTACACATCATTTAGATACATACAAAATAATATATATCTAATATATATTATTATTATTTATATCTTATTCATTTATATATATTAGTATGCATCATTTAGATTATAACGAGTATTTAATTTTATTATATTTTTCTTTTTTTTCAAATTTTGTAGTCTGTCGAATTTAATGCTGAATTTTATCCCCAATATTTTGACTGTCGATTTTTTTTCAAACTTCAAGCTCGCCAAATTTGAACATGAACACAAACCAGGTGACTAAGATTCCAACTCTGATTATTGCATGTAAACAGTTATAATTATGCTTATTTACAGAACCAGCAATACAAACTCTGTTCTAAAGAGAAAGGGACATGCTCTGCTTGCTTGAGCCATAGCATTACTGTAGACTGTACAGCACAGCTATGTGCAGTCACAGCACTTAAAATATTGTTAGCCAGCAGGGTATAAACATATATAAATATTCTGCCAACTAAAGTGCAAACCCAATGCTTGTCTAATAACCCATCTCTATTTGTATGGAGTTGGTAGAACACAAGATAGCTCTAGGAATTAGAAATATGCTCAGGCTTTTGGAGACAATGATTTGGGAAAATGAATGCCCAACAAACCATACACCAGAGACTCAACAATTGGGGGAAATTTCAATGGCCGTAGTACAGTCAGCATTCCCAGGCTTGAGGGCGATGATCTGTGGATGAATTTCCAATGTTTAACAGAGTATACCCTGAGTTTTAGTCAGAGGCGAGTGTGGGCATCCCTGTAGGTTATCCCCGCAATCCCAATCATCGATAAACCTGGCTGTGGGAGGCAATACGACTTGGGATTGGCAAACCCAATGCTTGTCTAATAACCCATCTCTATTTGTATGGAATTGGTAGAACACAAGATGGCTCTAGGAATTAGAAATATGCTCAGGCTTTTGGAGACAATGATTTGGGAAAATGAAATGCCCAACAAACCATACACCAGAGACTCAACAATTGGGGAAAATTTCAATGGCTGTAGTACAGTCAGCATTCCCAGGCTTGAGAGCGATGGTCTGGGGATGAATTTCCAATGTTTAACAGAGTATACCCTGAGTTTTAGTCAGAGGCGAGTGTGGGCATCCCTGTAGTTTATCCCCGCAATCCCAATCATCGATAAACCTGGCTGTGGGAGGCAATACGACTTGGGATTGGTAGGCCACGATTCAACCATTCACCAAGAACATGTCAATTAATTAACCAGTGATCCCACCGGTGGATAAGTGTGTTATAGCTTGCTATGCACAGTGTTCAACAACCGTTAATTGAATTAATTCAGCCAGTAATCAATCCAATAAATAATATTGTTGTGTGTATTTAATTTACTGGAAATACACACATTATTCCAGAACTGAAGCAGGCAACAGAAACTCAAGCACACAGCAATCAATTCACACCATAACACAGAATTTTTACCCTAGAAACCCAAATCAGAAAAACAGCATTCGATGGGAATTGATTATTGCTCAGGTGATTATTAGAAGGCAGAACTATGCACTCTCAAATGAAATTCTCATGAATTCATTTTTACTCACTAGCAGTATTTTGCCAATGACTTTGGCTCATAGAAAATCTTTTGCTTGTGCATTGACAGGCTCAATGGCTTCTTGTCCTCTGATCTTCAAGCAAATTGTCTCTTCAAGCTCTCTTCTTTTGCCGCTGCCTTTCTTCTTCCCAAGCTTCAATTCTCCTTTGGTTGTGGTTGGTTCTCTTCATCAAGCAAGCATTCTCTTTAATAGAGCTGCCCCTGAATGCCAACCATCAAGGTGATTCATTTCACCTTCTTGAAGCGTTTTGGCCTTTTGTCTTCAAGTTGATTGCTGATTGCAAACTTGGCCTAATTTTAATTTACAAAGTTTGAATGAAGAAATATTTCAGATCCATTTCAGATCATCTAATGAGGTAAGTCATCGAGTTCGTTGCTTGTTTAAATAAATTTCGGTGAGAGCATATCTTATGTGGTATCTTCACCTTCATCTCGTATCTACTCGATAATGTGTTCCTATCCCCAAAGTCCTGTGAATAAGGGATGCATGTAACCATTATTTTCATGAATCGAACGGCATACTATATTCTGTTTCTGTGAAACTCTCTCCCTCCCATGAGTTCAACAGATAATATATCACTGTATGGACTGTAAAAAAGAAATAACTATGGACTTGATATGGGTGAGCCAAAACATTAGTGGAAAAATGTGCTCATGACAGACGAATCATGCAACATAAACCTACATTCTACAAGTAGCAATGAAATTTAAAGTGATCAACATGAAAATGTAGCAATTGGACACTATTGTTTAATGAATATCGATACAGAGGTGCAACTTAAACCTCAGATAGCTAGAGGTATCAAATGTTTGATTGTGAGATCCTAGATTCTCACACGAAATTATCTATAAATATACTAATGTGGTAAAAAGAATTAGTGTGCATCTATCTATGATCTGTCCCACTTTGAAAGGTCATTCCAAGGAAAAACATAATCTATATATATATATAGAGAGAGAGAGAGAGAGATTAATCCCACTTTAACTTCAGTGCCAACAGTAGCATCTCCTAGATTTTTCAATGACCGGAAGACAAATCCAGGGAAGAAACTGTCCATTTAAGCAAAAATGCTCCTTACAAACAGAATGCAACTTATAAGGTATGGAGATAACCAGACAACATTGAAGCACCCAAACATATCTGGAATTGAGAAAACAAACATGTTTCCTGCATTGGGTAAAAAAAAGAAACAATATGAATTCATATTAAAAACCTCAGAAACATCAAAATCGTGTGTGTATAAAGATAACATCATTTTGATTTTGTTAAACTTGCTGAACTAAATTTTATTAAAGAATGATTTAATTTAATTATTAATTAATAATTATGTTATTCTATGGTTGTTGAGGCCTTCAACTTATATTTGATAAAATTCCTGATGGTTGAATTTATAAAGTTTGAAGTATGATATCTGTTATTGAGCAATATACAGGAGTCAGGGCTCTGATTCAGCATGGCTGTGCTGCTCCGAGCCACCATCCAGGTTATTAATAATTATGTTATCCTATGGTTGTTGACGCCTTCAACTTATGTTTGATAAATGTATCGATGGTTGTGTTTATAAGGTTTGATGTATGAAATCTGGTGTTGAGCAATATACAGGAGTCAGTTCTCTGATTTGGTGGGTGGTTGTGCTGCTCCAAGCCACTATCCAGGCTATTAAAGCCTCTGTTTTCCATAAATCCCAGCCATGGATTTCAGTCCCAGTGGGAATATCCTGTTACATGGATTGCAGGGATAACTATTTGCTACATTCAGCATTTCGAAGGTTCAATCCCACATTTGGATTTCTACATTCAATAATCTCTCCAATGAAGGACAAAAAGATAGACCCTCTTACCCAAAA
Organism: Picea mariana; assembly: GCA_032191745.1. NCBI lineage: Eukaryota > Viridiplantae > Streptophyta > Pinopsida > Pinales > Pinaceae > Picea > Picea mariana. Next base: position 9,830 of record JASDQU010881045.1, read on the forward strand.
ACTCCATTCTCTATAGTTGACCTACGGAAGCTATTACAGGATAAGGGAAAGCTGAAATTATCCCCCAGCCAAAACATGAAGGTAGTCTTTCATCAAGCTGAGCAGCCCACAATCTAGAAGTTAGACTAGAACCTCTAGCTGAAGGTATCCTCCACCTGAGAAAACGAGCCCTTATTTGAAGGCTTATGGGATAAGATAAGATAAGATAAATTTATTAATATGCAAAAAATGACCACAAATAGGTCAATGGGACTGCTAAGTACAATAATATCAATACACTGTGGAAGTGCAAGGACCACTCCTGTAAAAGCATATCTAACCTAAGATCTAAAACTCTAATAGCTAGGAAAAACTGTTCTCAGAATCTGGAGTGATACATGGACTGCTAAGGGCCAAGAGCCACAAAAGCCAATCAAAAACTCCCTGGAAAGATGTGCTGTAGGTGCATACAAGGAGAAGGGAAGAGGCTTCAACCCCCCTGGATCTGTTGCCTAAAGAGGAAACACTGTACTACAGGTCCACCACCTTTGTATATCTGTCTCTCCTAGTATCTGAGGCCGAAGAGAAAAAAACTCATGATAGAACACTGTCCAGAAAAGCTGGTCCGTGGTGTCCCTCCCCATCTCAAGCGGGGACCTGCTGTTGCTGGGTAGGAGTGAAGGGCTCCCTGCTGGAAGGGTGAGCACTATCTCAAAATCTGAGTCGGCAACTCTGCACAGATCTTGCTGGTAGGGGGCAGGATTGCCCCTCAAGATCTCCCATATCTGGACTCTGTTGAAATGGCATTGTTGTTTGTCTGCCCATTGGTGCCCCTGCCTACCAAGAGCACTGGAAAAAAGGATGTAATCATCCAAGTTGCAATTGATCAGGGGGAGTTTCCTCAGCATGGATGATCAGAAACCCGATGCCTGCCTCCCTCATAAATAAGGCTAAGCACCACTCATCTGGGTACTGAAAAAAGATGGAGAGAGTTTTGAGACTCCTTGAAAAGCTAGTAAACCGTCCCTATATCTCGTAGTAATTAGGACATGTTATCCTCATATAGCAAGAGGATTTTGATCCAGTTGAAGACCCTACCCAAGTGGGTTGTGTTTGGAGGATGTGTCTTGATGGCTATTGATGATGGATTTGACACTTATTGTCTCATTTAGCATCACCTCCCAGGGGATCATGGCATATTTGGAGGCTTGCATGGTATATTAGGATATTGATGGAGTGATAGGCTTGATGAGGGTATTACATGTATGGTTCACTCATTTGTTGACCCTTAGCACATTCATAGAGATGGATACCCATCAACTAAGGGTTTCACATAAGTTTTATTACTCATTGCTCGATCTAATACTCCTTGAGATAGTGCACCCTCACTCTTGTGCACATATCCCTAGGACACATGCCTTGGAGAGTGTGTTTTGCATTGGACGGTTGATATCTATTCTTGAGGAGCGCCTTAGCTTTGGGGGTTATTTTTAGCATGTGGTTGAGTTTCAAGGCATTTGACCCACCCATATTGTGGAACACTCCCTTGGTCATTACATCTTGGCACATTTATGGAGGAGGCCTAACATACTTGCACATCCGCCTACAATAGCCTCTTTCTTGACACATGGTTTTTGAAGTGTGATGGTATTGACACATGGTTTTGGGGTTTGTCCACATTGGTTTAGTGGGACATTTCACCTTTGATGCACATTTTCCTAGATTATACCACTTTTGGCTCTTGGTTTGAAGAGAGTTGGTAACTTGCACATGGATCAATGCTATTGGCACAAATTTTGAGGACAACCATCTCTTTGAGAAGGTTGTTATAACAACCAAAGGGGCCACGATTGCACACATATCCATGAGAAACAATGTTTGAGAATTTAGTTATTGCATTGGAGAAAGTGCCCTAACTAACTTTGCTATCTTTGGCATCTCAAGGTTGTCAACTCATTAAACAAGTGGAGCAGTCCCCTAGTTGGCGTCTTGGCACACTTCTTAAGGGCACAGATCTTCTTGGATTATTTTATATTATATGACATGGTCAATATGGTCCCATAACCACCTTCTTGCACACATCTCCAGGACACACCTCTTCTGGGGGTTTATTTTATATTATCTTGGTTGATCAAGGCCCATCTTAAAAGGTATCCTATTTATGATGAGGACACGTGGCACAAGGAAACTGTTTGCATGGTCAAAGCAAGCTTGGACTAATGAGGCGTTTTACATTAGAAGAGGACAAGTGACACCCCATTTCATTTGTCCATTATTTTATTGCTTTATATTTCGACTTGTCTTAAAGGTAGTTAGAGGATATTATATTTCATGTTTCCCTAGGAGAGACCTGAGACATGGACATTATTATTTTATTGATGAGGGTTTTCAGCTATATCTCTGAGTGAAGCTCCCTCACATTGTAATGTTGTTGAAAGTTTGATCAAACACTCTAGATACTATTGTTGAAGACTTTTTGAAGGTTTTGAAGTTCAATGGATGCTTTTTTGTTGATGTGAGGCACATGTTTTGAATGTGATGCTGGAAATACTTGCAAAGAAATTTGTTTTGAAAGGGCTAATATGGGTAATTCTATTCCTTTAGAAGTGTTTAAGTGGGGATCATTTCCCTCTTGGATGTATTTGCTGCTGTGTTAACAAATATGTTAGTGTTGCATCTTTCATCTTAATTTGAGTCGTTGCAAACTTTTCATGTTCATTGATATGCACATCCTCAAACATATTTAAGAGGTGCCCTTCATTAGGGCTCCTCCAAGTAAATTTTCTGTATTTCATAACATCAAAATAAGGATAGTTGTAGTATGTTCATCCCAACTCTGTTTTTTCCTCATCTTTAATAGACAACAGCCTGTTATTGCGCAGTTTGTAGTTATGATAATAGATGGATGTAAAGAGATCAAACTGGCGTAACTGAACCAATCCCGCCCACTGTCACCTCGATGGGGAGGTTCTTTCTATTTAGGGAGGTAAGGCCCAAGGGAGACATCCCCGGTGACCTGGGGTTTTGAGAAGGCAAAAGGCTTAAGAGCTGAAAGATAATTTCCCCCTCACAAGTCACCACCTGATCAGAAAGTCTGGCTTATAGCCAATAGAGATAACCGGAACTAATAACCAATAGACAAAGCAACACCAAAACTGCATGTGCAAGCTTGCTTGTTGGTTAGTACTTCATATAATAAATGACTTTCTGGCAGTCAGCAATTGAGCAATAAATATTGACGAAGTCAATGTTTGTACAATAGCAATAGTTACAATATCTCTTCTCAATAGATGCTAAAGAAACTTGGCATTCAATGTAACAAATAACACTTCACAAATGATGCCTTAACCAACCATTCAATTGCTTTGAAAGTAAAACGATAGCTGCACAATGGTGTTTATAGCACAAGAGAGATGACGGCAGAAAATAGGGTTAGAAGATTAGTCTTAGGCTAGGGTTAGTAAAGTTAGGGTTTGTTCAAAGTATTAGAAGTAGTTTTGAGATCAAAGTGCTCAACACACTAGAGGTCTTAGATCAGTGCCTTGTTAGGGTTAATGGAGTCAAAAGGAGGACGCAAAGGTTGAAGGATCAAATGATAATGGTAAAGACTAAGGAGAAGAGGGTCAAACCTTGAAGTGTTGCTATGGCAAGGCCTCAAGGGTGAAACCCTAGGGAAGAGAGGCTCACTTCAGTGTCGGGGAACTAGACCTCAGTGCTCTCTCCTCCTTCCTTAGCTTAATGGCAACGGATAGCTTCAAAAGATTGCATACAAACTAAGTCAAGAAGGTTTGCAAGTAATGTGTTGCTATGGCAAGGCTTTACTAGGCAAACCCTAGGGAAAATCAGCTCATCAAGGTGTAGGGGAACTAGGCCTTGATGCGTTTTCTCCTTCTTAGCTCAAGAGAAACGGCCAGCATGGAAGAAGAAGAATACATTGTTGCTAAGGCAAGGCTCTATCTTGTTTCAACAAATAAAATGGCTTAAAACCTTGGTAGGGACATGAGACAAGGACCTTCTATGTGTGCTTGTCACCTAGGGTTAATTCAGCAAGTTATAACCATAAATGCATGAAAAATAATACTACAACCATTCAATTAAGAAGTTTTGCAGAAATTTACTTACATTTAACCAAGAAAATCAAGTAGCAAACCCTAGTTGTAACACCTTCCACCAAGACAAATGCCAAAATGCCAATATAAGTCCAAAAAAGTCTTCCTTCAACAAGTGCGCCTCACAATTTCAGCCAAGAACTCCAAAGGTAGCGCAAATTTCAGACCTCACTAATGAGTGAGTGAAAGATGATGAAAAAATGAAGGTGAAAACCCTCAATTTATACAGTACAATGACCTAATTTTACTTTTTAGGTCATTAAAAAGGCCGACAAGGCCAAAATACCAAAATCATATTGTTTTACATTAAATGTCTTAAATGAAACCCTAATCAAGCTAAGACAAGACGTCATGCCCCTTCTAGGGTGACGTTGGCCCCTTCTAGGGCAAATGCAGCCTCTTGGAGCAAAACGTTAGCCCTCCTTGGGCTTCTCCAAGCTGCCACACGTGCCAAACTGCCCTGTCCATCTGCCAAAACGCTCATGAAGAAAGGATGATGTCATGAACCTCCTGGATGACGTCCTAGGCCTTCCAAGGCCAACGTTCCACTGAAAAAGGGCACAATCCCCCTAGGTCAAGCTCTGCCAAGGTGCCTCTACAAGACGTCCTTCTTTTCTCTGGTGCAAACCCCTATGTCATGTCTCTGCCCCTTGTTGGGGTCTCAGCATCCATCTGGTGGGCTCTTCAACCCCATGGAGGTCCAAACTAATCATCTCCCCATGTGTACTTGTCCAATGTAGTACATGTCCGTCGAGCATGATCCTGCACATCAACAACTACGCCCTCCATGGGCTTATAAGTCACAAGGATCATAGCAATGTTAATCACATCTCATCATCAATATTATTAAACATGTGCATAAAACCCCTATTACCCCAGCTAAAAGCTCAAAGACATTATACAAGCCTGCAATACAAGTTTAGGGAAAGTGACAGGGCATCCTATTGGGCTAGTGTCCATTGGAGAACGAAAATTCCCGGAAAAGACTACATCTAAGCCATGTAAGTGGGTGATGTGGATAGGGGATGTCCTGACAATGGGTGCAGTGAAAGCAGGGGAATGCAAAGCTTTACCTATGGGTGCCTTTGTAGAAGGCGAGTTGCACCTGTCCTGGATGCAATTTTTTCCGAGCCCATTCATGCCTTTTATTCTTTATTCTTATTGTTTTTTCTTCAAGAAACTAATCAGGGGACACTACCCTGGCGTGGTGACCAGTGGTGGTAGTGTTACCCACAAGTACTTTCACAGGAATGAGAAGGTTGGCTCGTGATGAGACCCCCTTTCTCTTGGCCATTCAACCAAGATTCACTACCCTGGCGTGGTAACCAACTAATAGTAGTGTCATACTACTAGGTACCCATGGACCTAGTAGGTTGGCTCGTGATGAGACCCCCTATCCTCTGACTAGGTCTTGTTTTATTATTTTATGGGTCCCTCTTGTTTCTTGCTGAGAAGCCTTTTACTGCTTTCTCAGGGATCCCTGGGTGAAGCATCTCAAGGTTTTATTTTTAGACTTTTATCTTTTGCCAACTTGCTTTTACCTTCTGGGCCTTTAGCCCCTTCTTCCCACAAGGCAAGGTGCAGCCCTATAAATGATTGGTCAACCCAATGCCTGGACAAGTGTAATGGGAATGATGAGCAGGAAGCAAGATGAAAAATTGATGATATGACAGGAGCAGATGATGGCTTTTCAGAAATCCCCCCAGTGGTAAATCAAAACCTACGGACACATGCTTACTAGGGCATCCTGTCATTCCCCCCAGACATGGTCAAGTGGGCAAGTATAAGATCCAAGCATTTGTTAGAAACAAAAGGAATTAAATGCACATATTCAAAGGTTTTGAGGATCAGAGTGACACATACCATGATACTCGGACTCATTACCTCATGGAACAAGAACCATCTCTGACACAAGACCAAGTCGATGGTGATGGATGCTGCTACTGCTGGCAAAGTAGAGGCGCTAAAAGGGAGAAAAGATGAGCCCTCCAGGGCCATGCTCAAGTCGATCTGGCTCTCGGTACTCCATGTCTAGGACCTGTGGGCCTCGAGACATAATCTCCTAGTTATCCCTGAAAGTGGGGGATAACACAGCCCACTAAGCTTGATCCTTTGACTCCATATGCNATAGGCGCTAAAAGGGAGAAAAGATGAGCCCTCCAGGGCCATGCTCAAGTCGATCTGGCTCTCGGTACTCCATGTCTAGGACCTGTGGGCCTCGAGACATAATCTCCTAGTTATCCCTGAAAGTGGGGGATAACACAGCTCACTAAGCTTGATCCTTTGACTCCATATGCCCAAGATTGGTTTAGGCACTAGTCACCCTTTCAACTGGCCCATAAAACTATAAAATCAATTCTTTTATTTGTTGTTTACAAATATGAAATAATCTTGAAGAGAAAATCATAAATCAGATTTGTTTCCTAAGTCTAATCCCCATTCCTTGTTATTATCATACATTGGACTTGGTGTTTGTTAGTGATTCCCCTGTTGTGTCGAAGGAGAGCTAAGGAGCTATCGTGGTGACATCAGGTATCCCTTCTTTATTACCCCCTGGGTCTTACTTGTGCTTTAGGACTATATCACATAAAAATAGGGGTTTGGGCGGTAACAAGACACCTGAAAATAAAGTGCTCCTACATCTCAGTCTTCTACATATGGCATAGCTAGCAAATCTTGTCCTCCCATGGAATCTGATGTTTGGCCTCTACCAGCCTATGTGAACCCACTCAAAATTTGCCCAGAGGGATCCTTACTGTGCACACCCAATGTCATAGTGTGTAGGGGGGTCGAACAATGAGGCCATCTCTCAACTCCAAAAACTACTTTACACCCCTCCCCCAAGGGTGGGACTACCCAAGTGACCCGAACATACTACCTGTAGATGTTGTTACAAAAACCCAGGAGCTACAGAAATGAAATAATATATGTATTGAATAATGAATAAAAATATGATAATTACAATTGAGAAATGAGGGCTCGCTTATATACCCACGCAGGGGTGCCCATAACCAATAGCCATGTCTTTTCATTATTAATAATTATTTATTAATTATCAGTTAATTGTTATATTTATTAATATCTTATTTATGTGTATTTTTATGTTCATAACATTGCCTTCCCCTTAAAAATGCTTTGTCCTCAAAGCACTGGTAACGACGGGTGTCACTGGCGAAAATGTTTTGATTCCCATGTTGCATCTTCTTTTGAAAGGTTTTTCCACTTAATAAGATATTCCTTGATTACGCGAGATCGCAACTTTTTTCCTCTAGTGGCAATAATGGCTTCTGGTTCTAAAATGATTCTTCCTTCTTCATCCAACATAGGGAGTAGTGTTTGCACCTTTTGGTGTTGCCCTACAACCTTTTTAGACACGACACATGAAAAATGTTGTGGATACAGCTTTTATCTGGTAATTCCAACCCATAAGCTACGTGACTGATTTTTTTGTTAACTTGATATGGTCCATAAAACTTCAGAGCCAATTTATTCTTTCCTTGGTGTTTAAGAGATAATTGTTTGTAGGGTTGAAGTCTTACAAATACCCATTCTCCAACTTTGAATTCTCTTTTTGTTCGATGTTGGCGGCTTGTTGCTTCATTATGTTTCTTGTTGTTGCTAAGTTTTCCTTGAGTATTTGAACAACTTTTTGACTTTCGTCTAAATGATCTTTTACTGATTCAACTTTTGTTTGATTTGGGGCTAACTCTTTCCAAGATGGTGGTTGATATCCATACAGAGCTTGAAATGGTGTCATTTTAGCCGATGTGTGATATGTGGAGTTATACCACCATTCAGCGAGGTGCAACCATTGAAGCCATTTATTTTGCTTATCAATGACGAAGCAACGAAGGTTGAAATTTGAATTCTAAGCATTTGTTGACAATTTCCATTTGGCCATCTATTTGAGGATGGTAAGTTGAACTCATATTAAGAGATGTCTCAATTTGTTTGCAAAACTCCCTCCAAAAGTTCTTGGCATCTCTATCAATGACGATGACCTTGGGGAAACCATGTAATTTATAAATGTTTTTACAGAAGACTTCATCTATTTGTTTTGCGGAGTCTGTTTTTCTTACACCCATAAAATGTGCATACTTGGTTAGTCTGTCTACTATCACTAAGATTTTATTTTCCTTTTGATATGGGTAATCCTTCAATGAAATCCATTGAAATTTCTTCCCATTTTTAGTTAGGAATATGTAATGGATGGAGTACCCCGGGTGTTAATATATTTTCACTCTTGTTTCTTTGGCAGAGGTCACATTCTGCTACATATTTTTGAATATCTGCACTCATCCCTTTCCAAAAGAATGATTGACGAGCAATATAATACGTTTTGAAAAATTCGACCTGACCTGAGGCCGAGCAATCATGGGCTTCTTGAAGTATCTTGGTTTTAAATTTTGACTTAGTATTCAAATAAATTATTCCCTTATACCATAAGATGTCATTCTTCCATTCAAACTTGGGGTATTGGGTTAAATCATTGATTATGGAACATGTCTCTGTGTTTTTGGCATATTCAATTCGGATTTCGCTCAACCATTCCGGAATTGCTATTGATACTGCAAAAACTTGTGCTTCTTCATCTTTGCGTGAGAGGGCATCAGCCACTATGTTATCTTTCCCTCTCTTATGTAATATCTCCATATCAAATGTGGCAATTTTCTCTATCCATTTATGTTGTTCAGTAGTCAATGTTTTTTGTTGTAACAAATATTGTAGGCTATCATGATCTGTACATATCAAGAACTTGCTTCCCAAGAGATATTGTCGCCATTTTGTTAATGCCTGCATGATTGCAAGCATTTCTTTATTGTATGTGGATTGTAAGCATTCTTTTTTGTTTAGTTTCCTACTTTCAAATGCTATTGGGTGTCCATCTTGCATCAAGACTGCTCCGATCCCAAAACCTGAGGCATCACATTCAATTATGAAAGGTTTTAAAAAGTCGGGTGTTGCTAACATAATTTTCTTTAAAGTCGGGTTGTGGACATAATTTTCTTTAAATTTTCAAAACATTTTTCAGATTCTTCAATTCCATTGAAAGGAGTTTTTTCTTTAGAAGATTTGTTAGGGGGGTAGTTAGATGAGCATAGTTTTTGACAAATCTTCGATAGTATCCTGCCAAGCCTAAAAATCCTCTTAACTTAGATATACTCTTTGGCCTGGGCCATTCTGTAGCTTTGATTTTATTTGGATCTACCTTGACTCCCTTTTTGGATATAATGTGACCGAGATACTCTACTTCCTTCTTGCCAAATGTACATTTTAACATTTTTGCATAGAATTGATTTTTTTCTAAAATAGATAATACTTGTCCCAAATGATTGATGTGTTCCCTCCATGTTTTGCTATACACCAAAATGTTGTCAAAGAAGACTAAGACATATTTTCTGAGGTGTGGATGAAACAGTTGATTCATAGTTGCTTGGAAGGTAGCTGGGGCATTAGTTAGCCCAAAGGGCATCACCTTGAATTCGTAGTGTCCTTCATGAGTCTGGAAAGCGGTCTTGGGTACATCTTCTAATCTTACCCTAATCTGGTAATATCCTGATCTCAAGTCAAGTTCTAAAAAAAATCTGGCTCCATGAAGTTCATCCAACATTTCGTCAATGAAGGGAATGAGGAATTTATTCTTGATTGTTATCTTGTTAAGTCCACGATAATCTATGCATAATTTGAAGGAACCATCTTTCTTTCATACTAATACAACTGGGGCTGCATATGGGCTTCTACTTTTTGTGATAACACCACATTTTAACAAGTCTTGGACCAATCTTTCTATTTTTGTTTTATGATGATGGGGGTATCTGTACAGTCTAACCTTGACTGGACTTGATCCTGGTTTAACTTCAATTATATGTTCAATTCTTCTTTGTGGTGGTAATTCCATGGGGAGGTCTCGAAAAACCTTCTTGTGTTTTCGAATTAGATCTTGGATTTCTGAATTTTTAGAGTCTTGTTATGGTTCTTGTATTTCCGTTTGGTGGCATTGGATAAAATAGGCAGTTGCTCCTTTCCGGATCAGTTTTTTCCATCTGTTGGGATGATACAACTTGTGTTTGGAGAGGTTGAAACCCATATAATTTATATGTTTTCCCTTGCCATTTGAATTTGATGAAATGCTCTTGATGATTGACTGAGTATGTGCCTAAAGTTTGCAACCATTGGACTCTTAAAACCATGTCTACTCCCCCCAGGGGTATGGTGTAAAATTCGGATTCCTAATTCAAATCTTGAATATGGAGTTTCACCTTATGGCATTTTCCTACGTTTTCGATTTTCTTACCATCTGCAACCATCACCTTCATGTCTGGGACCGGATATACAAATAATTTGAGGTTCCTTGCAACATTGATGTCGAGAAAGTTGTGGGTACTTCCTGTGTCAATTAATAATGTGACATTATCTTTTTTTATGTGTCCTTTTAATTTGAGCGTTTGTGGTTGGCTAATGCTTGTGATGGTTGCTAATGATATTCTTGGTGTGTCGTTACCCATGAGAGATTTCACACGTCATTTTGGTTGTTTTCCGTTTCTTCAGTTACTGATTCTTCTGAATCTAATTCATCGTTGTTTTTTGCTTGACAAGTATATAATTTTTTTGAATTGTCTTCTATACGACACCTGAGTCTTGGGTCTCATTTTTCTCCACAATGTTTACATTTTCCTTCTCTTATTCTTTGGTTATCCAAACATCTTCTATTATCTTCTCGTAAGTTGGGTGGTATATATTTGCCAGTTTCTGTGTTTGTGTTATGGGTTATGTCTCTTCTTGAATAAAACTTGTCGAATCTTGATTGGCCTTCTAGCTTTTCTTCTGTTGCTTTTGCCTTGCGTCTTGCTATTTCAACAGTTGTAACCTCATGCAATTTTAACTCGTCTTGGATATGTGGCTTGAGACCACCTATGTAAGATTGGAGTAATTGATTATCAGATAATCCAAATACGCGACTGGCAAGGGCTTCCCATTGGTGTGTAAATTCATCTACGCTGCCTTTTGTTGTAACCTGGTGAGTTTTGAGAAAAAATCTTGCTCCGAAATGCCCTGGAATCTTTTAAATAAAAACGTTTTTGAAGGAGTTCCATTTGTATGACTAGATTCTTCCTTTCCACCATAGTACCAATTGTATGCAGTGCCTTCGAGGTACATGGATGCATATTTAACCTTTTCTTCATCGGTTGTAATATTATATATATGGAAATATTCTTCAGTTTTGTTAAACCAAGCCACGCATTGGTTATCGCCTCCATTGTATTTTGATAGTTCAATTTTGGCTTTGGGAGGATAAATCATTTGTTGAATTTTTCATAAGCTAGGTTAAGCATGTAGTTCATTTAATTTCATCATGTCTTAACCATAAACAAGAATGTTGCAGCAACCAAGATCACAAGAAGAAACACCATGCACAAGTACACAAGATATATCCTGGGAAACCCTTCTCAAACAAGGGAGAAAAACCCAACCGAATCCTTTGCTATATTCTTCAAGAGAAAGACCTTTCACCACCAAGAATGACTTAGCACACAAGAGGGTGCTTAAGCCCTAGAAACCCTAGCGCCCAAGAGAGGAGCGCACCTTTGCCAAAGAGAAGTACTTGTTGAAATTTCCAAAACATGTGAGGAGGATATGATTCTTCAATGGAGAATCATCTCCTACTTATATTAGACTTTGACTATTTAGCAAGCGCGTCTTATTGGCACAACAGGGTCGACCTCTCTAAGTCAAATACACTTTATCATTATATTTATCATTATAATTAATATTCACATTATTAATTTTCTTCTTTATATTAATCATATTAACATAGGGCCGACCTGTACCCTTTATATAATAACTAGGGTTACAAGTAGGTCTGACTCTTGAACAATATATAGCAAAGGATCCGATACACCCACTAGTGCTCATCCACTAGGGGCCACATCCATAGGGATGCCATGGACCTGATTCACTGCATCACACAGATGAGCCAGGTCCTCACACGTTCACCTATGCTCGTCCATAGGCACGTCTGCTCTACAAATCTGCTATCCCACTGCCACCAACAGGAGGATCATCTGGAGTCTTCTCATCAACTCTGCTATTGTCCAGAGGAGGCCATCACATCATCTTCGTTCTTATTCTCATGATGATGTGCCCAGTGCTTTTCGAGATTTCCCACGTTCACCATGTGCTCGGCCACAGGCACGTCCTAACTCAACAGATCGCTTTTCCACTGGATGATCATCTGGAGTTCTTCTCTCTCACGTCATGGAGGAGGCCATATACATTCCTAGCCCCTGTCCCAGGCTAGAACCACGAACCCTTTATTATTGGCTTTCTCTCAGGTTTGTAAGCTGAGAGTAAGACTTCACATAGCTACTATATTCCACATCTCACTGGTTTGTAAGCTGAAGGATGTCTCCTATAGCTGCATTCATCAACACTTCCTCTCAGCTAGGGAGGCATTCTCCATCAGGCCAAGCTTCTCACGGAAATACTCGAACTTTGTCTTGGCAAGTGGTTTAGTGAAGATATCAGCAATTTGTTCATGGGTGGAAAGATATTGAACATGTATTGTCTTCCTCTATACCATATCTCTGATATAGTGGTACTTGATTTCAATATGTTTTGATTTGTCATGAAATACTGGATACTCTGAGAGCTTCACACAGCTCTAGTTGTCACAGTGAATGGTGGTAGGATCTTGTTGGACAACTGAGAGGGGGGGGGTGAATCAGTTGTTACCGTGCTTAAACAATTATGCTTCTTTTAAACTCTTTGCAGAAACACTGAATGGTGATCACAATAATGCAGGGAATTAAACAATGGCACATTCAGCATCAGTCACATATATGAGAAACACAAAGACAGATATTTCCCGAGGAAACCCATACAGGGTAAAAACCTCTTTTTCATTATATGATAAGTAATAGTTACATTCTTTACATTATCATACATATGAGCACCAACTCATAATGAGGCTACAACCTTTGTTTTGCAAGCTGCAACTTGCTGAGAGCACCAACTCTCTGTTTTCTCTAGCACCCACTAGAAGGAAGCACCAACTCCCTGGTTTCTCTAGCACCAACTAGAAGGAAGCACCAACTCCCTGGTTTCTCTAGCACCAACTAGAAGGAAGCACCAACTCCCTGAGTGTTTCCAGCACCAACTGGATGGAAGCACCAACTTCCAATCATACAGGCACCAACCTGTAAAACAGAGAACAAGAGTTCTCCCTTGCACCACCCTGCCACCCTGGTTTCTCTGGCTGCAACCAGATGGAAGCTACAACTCCCTGTGTTCAAGCACCCACTTGAACTTCTGAGGACAACAGTCCTCCTGAGCACCTCCCAACCTCCCTTAAATATTAATTCTTTGTTACTCAAACTTATTACAGTGATATAATGTTCAACAATGGGTTACCAGACTCATCATTGTTCTGCTGCATTTCGTTACTCTGTCTGCCTCATTGCCTTCCTGCACACCTCACTTGCGCTGTCTGTTCTTCTGCCTTTTAAGCTCTGTGCGCCATACCCATTCACTGCACAGATCCTCTTCTGTTCAATTCAGCTGCTGCACTCTCCTTCTTCTTCACACATGAATCACCTTCACCAGCTACAATCACAGCAACAGCAACCCTTCTCTTCTTTGTGCCGTGTATATATAGCTTCTGTGCATCTTGTGCATGCAATATTCTCCATTCCTCTGCATGCTCAAACCGCGCCAATCTCCTCAACCTCTCGAGTGCTCTGCGTGATCATCATCGTAACTCTTCAGCTTCTCTGGTCATTTTCCCACGCGTTCAGCATCACTGGATGTTATGCTGAGATTCCTCAGCCTCTCTGGCAGTTGAGACTCTTCGTCTTCTCTGTGACAGTCGAGCTCACCTTCTCTGTTTCAGTTACAGGCCTCAATGCTCATCAGCTATCAATCGCCTCCACTGGCATCTTCATCCCTCTCAGAGACTCTTCACTACCTCTGCCAGTCATCCCGTAGTGTCTTCGAGTCCTCTGGCAGAACCCATCAGCGGTTTCTGGCAGTTACACTGTATCGTGCTACAGTTGCCCTCTGATCTTGTTCAAATTCATCTGCACCGTTGGATTGAATCCATGGGGTCTTGCATTTATTTCGGCATTCCTGTGGCCAAGTGTCTCGACACTTCATATCGCGATCTTCGAAGCTCTGATACAGAGCTTTTCTGTGCTAGCTCCTTCCTCTATATGACCATGGCTATGACCAAGAGCTTTCGCGATTTCGCATTTCATGAATCTGGAGATGAATCATCTCGACTCTCCAAGTCGCGATCCGCGAAACTCTGAGATGGAGCTGAGATCAACGGTACACGATCTCGATGATTCTACGGTCCAAATCTCATCGTGAATTCACATCTAGTGATTCCTTCGATAAAGGTTCTTGTCACACCAAGTCGCAATAGGCGAGACTTCGAAAAGGAGCTTAGATCAATGGTCCACATCTTTTGGTGTATTGACGGTCAGGATCTTTTTGTGATCTCGCATCTCGCTGATCCTTAGATAGAGGTGCTCATAACTCCAAGTTGCGATAGGCGAAACTCCGAGATGGAGCTTTATGGTGCTCTGATCTTTCGCCACGCGTCCTCTTGATCCAACGGTCCATGATTAAATCGTGAAATCGCATATCGTGATTTCGACATTCTTGTTGTCAAGTGTTCTTGTCACTTCAAAGTCTCGATTCACGAAACTCCGATAAGGAGTTAAATCAATGGTCTAGATCTGATCTTGACTCAACGACTACGATTGAATCACCATATTGCATATCGCGATTTCAGCATTTCTTTTGCACTGTTTACTTGCCTCTCCATGTTGTGATCCCCGAAACTCTACTGACGTCACACATGGATTGACACCTGTTTAATACTGCCACGTGTCACTATGATTCGTGACTTACATGTGCCTGAAGTGTTGAATCAGCCTGACACCTGTCATTACCTGGTTGTGCCACGTGTCCCTAGCTGACGTGGTCTGTTGTCATGAGTTGGGTCGACGGTCTAGATCACATCTTCATCTGACGGTTTAGGTTTAGTCAAGATTTCACACATTGCGATTTCGGGGTTCCTGATGTCAATAAACTTTGACATGTCCAACTCTCAATCCCCGATGCCTCTCCATTGAGTGGAATCAACGGTCCAGATCAAATCTTGATCTGACGGCTCAGATTACATTGTGATTTTTCATATCAGGAAATCGGGATTCCTGTTGTATTGTTTCTTTGACATTTCCAAAACGCGATCCTTAAGACTCCGACGTTCTCTTTACACACTAGATCTCCTGGCTAGGCTCCTGGCCCATATGACCATTATCCCCATGACCACAGCCAAACCTCCTTTCACTTTTAAAGACCGTGCAGGTTCTCCTCGATCCAACGGTGGTCGGACCCTGCGCTCGGATTTGACGGCTGAGACCTGTCCTTCTCTTTAACCCGCTCTTCTTTTCTATATTCAGATCTGACGGCCCTCGTTCTATAAGGATTTCACCTTGGCTTTTCCCGATGGTAAACCTCGTGCAACTCCTTTTCGATCTGACGGCTGACAGGATTTCTGAATGAGATCTAACGGCTGTGGATATCTGTCTTCCTTATCTTCTGCAAACTCCTGTATCTTGAGCTTTGTTGCGCGCATGCTCCTCAATGTTGTTCCTCCTGAGCTTTCACTTCTGAATCCCCAAGGGATTCTTGGACTTCTGTGCCTCTACAGAGTCTTCACATGCACACTCTGATCTTTCCATCTTCACTGTTGTACTTAAGCCATCATCACTATTGTACTTTCCATCAATGAAAAGTCTACGCTGCCTGTAAAACATGCCAACAATCCTTTGTACATTCTTCCTGTACCCATGCCATCTTCATTGTTTTACTTTCCATCAATGACAAGCATATGCTACCTGTTAAACATTTCCAACAATCTCCCCCTTGGGCATTGATGGCAACAAAGGCACCCAGATTCTTT
>JASDQU010881045.1:37344-61878 GCA_032191745.1 Picea mariana
CCAAATACCTATGTAAGGCATAATCAGATGACATAGGCGGTAAGTAATAAACTAAAATATAAATGTCCTAGGGAAGGGTGGGCATGCCATTGATCTGAACCCACAAGAACCGAGTTGAATTGTTTTAAGCAATCAAGGTGACTCTACCCTAGAGAGAGTATCGAACATAGCAAGCCATGCCTCTCAAACCCCAAACCCCACTAAAACTCTAGGCCTCCTATGTTGAGGTATTCCCACAAGAGGCCAAGGTGTCAGGCATGTGGGAATTTCCGTTGGCACTAGTTTAGCCTTTCGTTTCATCAAAATTGGCCTAGTAAGGAGGCTAGGGCCTCATGGGCAAGATGATGGGTTTTGTGGGCTTGTGAGGGGTTGTCACACCCACAAGAGAAGCTTAAAATATTCTAATTTAGTGTTGACTTGTGAAAGGGATTTTTGACACACCCTTTGGACTTGTATAAATAAAGGTCAAGTCATTGTGACATTTGATCATTGTGCATGATGGAGTTAGCATAAGTGAGGTGCACTTGTGCTAGAAGCTTGGAAATTTCAGCAAGGGAAATTCTGCAATTGTGAGACAAATTTGACCTAGGGTTTGACGTGATTTTCTGTTTCAGTTTTCCAGCCAAAGAAGGCTTTTTTCTCAGCCAAGAAGGCACACGTGTGAGGGAGGAGTAGCAGGCAGAAGAAGGGGCAGTGGGCCGCACGTGTGAGAGACAGCTCGCACGAGTGAGCAGCAGGTCGTACAGTCCGTACAGCCACGTGTGAGCAGGTCGAGGAACAAAAAAGACAGCCCGCACGTGTGGAAGAGACAGCAAGTCCGCAAGTGCGAACTGACAGGCATGTACAGCGGTTCGTAATGCTGACATCAGCACATGTACAGATGGCAGCAGCAGATTTGTCAGGCAGAGGTGATATCTGAGTAAATTTGTCAAGTGTAATTTTGCTGATTTTTCAGTTGGGAAGGACAAGCTTGTCCTCAGAATTTTTTATATTTTTGTGGACAAGGTTGTCCCAGTTTTTGGTCAGAGTGTGTTGACCAGGAGGGCTGGTTTTTTCCCTCAGAATTCTGAATTTGACGAAGTTTACAAAACAGAAATTTGTGTCTCAGTTGTGTCGATGATTCATCTCCAATCTTTTGTGTTTCTGCTGCATATAATTTTCAGTCATAATTTTCAGTGTGAAATTGTTCAGTGATAACAGCTAGGGTGTTATTGTTTGGTCATTATGAAGCAATTTTCAGATCTGAAAATTAGTCACATAGGTGCATGTGAAAATTGACATCCTGCCAACAGATGAAAAACATCGATAACCTAGATAATAAGGCATTGTCCAAACAAGACTCGCATGGGTCTCTGTCAAAAAAAGAATATCTAAGGCTCTAAGTGCTTCATAAAACAAACCCAATGAGGACAATAAGGCCCCATTGCAATTCCAACACCTAATGGAAATTTCATAGGCCCCACTCACGTCCCACCTAGAGCCTCACTTAGATCCAAGCCAAGACCGCCCCAGGGAGAATTCCAAATCACTACTCTAAGCTCTCAGACAGTTTTTCCAGAGATAGCTTTGCATGAGTCAGGGTTGCTTCTCATATGAGTTCAGGTATAGAATTGGTTTAGTGGTGCTTCTTGCTTCAAAGACAAAGTTTGCAAAGGTTTTCATGGATTAAAGAGAGAGATGGTATTTTTGGCAGATTTCCTACTTAGTAGAAGACAGAGTTCAGAGGTCTGCATGGCAATTTTGATCATATAATCAAAGTCCTTGCGAGCTCACGATTCCAATGAGCCTTTTCCGGACGACATGCAAGCAATTACTATTTTTAGCAGTTGGAGTTCCAGGGTTTAGATGATGATTTCGAGTACATATCCAGATTCCTTATAGAACATCGAATCCGATGTGCCCATTTTCATTGACATGCGATGACATTCTATTTTTGGCAGTGCCTATTTTTAGGCATACTATATTCGGCAGGGTTCTAGCAGTCTCGAATGTTTTTGGTCTTTTCATATTTTTCAAGTGGATTGCTATTTTTAGCATGTCTATTTTTAGCAATGTTATTATTAACAGGTATGGTAACCATGCAGGATAACATGTAGTAGTGTCGGAGTGTGACAAGTGGAAAAACCAAGGCGTATGCATGGGTTAGTCAATCATGGTGCATATATGAGTACATCAAAGCGCATGCATTCATTGGAGATGAGTTGGCGCATGGTGTGTGTTGCTAATTGGCATGGTTGAGTTGAATGGAGACTAACCCTCCCTCTCTCCCACTTCATTTCTTCTCTCTCACATTTTCCTTCTCCCATGCGTTTTCTTCACTCAAATTTCTTCTCAAGCACATGTATTCGTTATCCCATGTGCCCCTCCCTCTCATACTCCCTATTTAGTGCATGTATTCCATCCCTTTCTTCCACTTAAATCCCTTTTTTAGCGCATTGTCCCCTTAATCCATGCGCCTATCCTCTTCCTTTCCTTCCCACGCGCATGTATTCTAGCTCATGCACCACTCCTTCATGCCCTCGTATCTTCAACTCTTTATCTCCTCACCTAATTCCCTTCCCCCTCATGTGCATCACTCCTATCTACCTCCTATTTTACTCCTTCCCATGCGCATCCTTCTTAATGGCCATGCTCTTCTCCCTACACTTCATTCATGCGCATGGATCCTTCTCTTCATGGATCCTACATAATAACATAAATGCAATAACAAGAAACATGCATGAATGAAAGATAAAGCATAACTAGCCATGCACAATAATTAATAACAACAAGCATGTCTTAAACATATCACAGAGATAAATGAAATAGATAGCGAAATAAAAGCACAAAGAGACTTATCTTTTAAAAAGAGATTCACCAACTGGCTGCAGACATCGAATGTTCCACCCAACCTTAGACACTATTGTTCTAGATATCAACAACAAGTCACGTCTGAGCCAAAGCTATGAATCCACAAGGACGGGTCCTAGGCTAACTCTAGTTTTCCCAACCAGTCTAGAAAATCAACTCTCACAATTTCTCAACCATACGGCAATCCCAATTTATTAGCTCTCTTTCCCATCAACCTGCACAACCCAAGAGCATGAACCCCCCCTTCACTGCCAAGGAGTCCCTCAAGTTGTTCACCTCGATCCAAAGATCTAACGTTACTGGTCAGGAAATCTCAATGCTAGAAACTTCCAGGATTCCCAGTTGTAGACAATCTTGGCATTGTTGTCAGCATTCTCATGCACACGGGCATCAAATCTTTGTTGGAATACCAGTAGTTCCTACAATGAATAGCCATGACTCACTACCTGCAACAACTCATCTCCCCATGCCCAGATCCAATGTGAGCAAGAAGGAAAGTAATGATGAACAAGATTCATGTGGCCAAAACGAACTAGCAACCACAAAAATGAAGCAACAACAATCTGGCAACCCCCAAACAGCCCATAGGCAGAGTTTGTATAACTTTCAAGGCACAATGTGATCTCTCCAAGAGACTCATGTGACCCTTCCCTTCCTCACTAAAATCAAGGGTAAAAATAAAATTATAAAAATATGAAGGCTCAGACCCTCAACCCTCCCCCTCTCGTGGAATCATAGCCCCCTATAACCTTGTCCTTATCCATCTTGCAGCCAACAATCTATTTTATTATTAAAAGTATTCAAAGTATTACATTCCCTAGGCTTTCTGACCTTTTCAATTGTTCAGGCACTCCAACCTCTCATCAATAAACAAAAATGCATTATTAATTCGAGGACTCGAAACCAGGGTATTACAAATCACAGACTGTTGAACTACATGGTAGCTTGAAATGGCAACAAGAAACAATTGGAGGAGGCTGTTATAGATCTTAAGAATGTACAACACTAAAGTCGTGATGTTTTGAAAATAAAAAATTTATTCTCCTTTCATCATTATGCATATGGGTGTGTATGTGAAGAGCAATCTTTCCATGCTCATGAGTGGATTTTCTTTGCTTTCCTTAACTAAACAAAGGCATTGAAAAGCTTTTCTGTTGTTCACCGACTGCAACACTATAATTGTTGCCATATAATAAGAAAAATGAATATAATGGAATGGTATCAAAATATAATTAGCATTGAAACATGATCTAAATTTCCTACTCATTCAAATCTTGCATAGACAAAGGCCATATAGATAAAACACCACCACAAGCCCAACAATCTAACATACAAGTTTCACAACCACAAACAAAGAACTATTTTTGCTCTTATACCATGTTGAAGATATTGGGTGACAACCCAAGACAATTAGAAGTGCATCATATGAAGATCGACTCGAGACACAAGTGTTTGGATGCACTTGAGTGCTTTACAATTAATGTGAGAACCTCTTTTACAGGTGCTAAAGCTAGATCACCTAACCCTAACCCTAACCCTAACAACCAATCTAGGCTACTCAATGACCCACTAATGGTGTACAATAAATGACATCATTGAGCAGTACGGGACCACTAACTCAAGATTAACCACCATATCACTAATAAAAACTACATCAAGATGCTCTCAAAAATGAAAACTAATCTAATGGAGAGTTTCAACACTAAAGTTATCAAAAAACTCCAAAAATTCTTTTCACACTATTTTTGCAAAATCTCTAGAAAAATAGTACATCCTTTTTCATAAAATAGTTAACAAAAACTTATCAAAAGTTTTATGTTTAGTTTTTAAACAAAAACTAAACATAACTATTGAATGGAGCTTTTTTGAAAAATATATCTGAAAATATCTCCATACATTAGAAAACTAAAAGTAATTGCCATGCATCTTCATGTTTTTCCCATAATGGACACACGCGAACCATGGAACTTGTGCTTCTTAATCAAAGAAATTTCCAATGAACCCGCAATCCATGCCCTAACTATTACTAAGAACATCCACCAACGAAAGGTACTCCAAAATGTGTTGGTTAGAAATAAACTTCATCTTCTCCATGATTCCATCAAAGATCATAAACAACCAAAACTCATATCTTAAGTTTACCATTCTTGTCCTTAAAAACCCATGTTCTAGATTCTCCTAAAACTTGAACCTAGATCTCTATATCTTAATGGTAAGAAGCAAATCCCTTTACTTATAAACATATAAAGACTTATGATACGTCCAAACATATATCTAATAGGTTTCCCATTAATAAAACTTTCAATAACATAGTACTCCACTACGTACTTGCCAAAATCCTCATTGCACATGAAATCACTACAATCATCATCGAACATGCAATTGCTACAATCTATGGCTAGGTTCTTTTGCTCAATATCCTTTTTTATGACATATAAAACAAAGTATATCCCTATCGTATTACAATCATAGTGTCACAAACAACTACCTACATCCATCCAACTTATTGTTTTCCCTCCACTACCAACATGTAAACTTATTCTCTTTTTTGTTTGTCTTTTCACTGTTACTCCAACTTCATCAAAAGATCATGATGTAAGAGGTTTTTCTAGCTATTTTGGCAAACTTTTATACATCAACCTGAGAATTGATACCTTATTTACCAATCTTGTATCACATTTGCCACAATTTGCATCACCTATAAATTTAACTTCATAGTTAAATCCTCAAGAATTTTAGGTTCCTTCTATGGAAAGGCATAGTTACATGGGCCCTTATTCCCCTAGAGTCATACCCATACTCGTCATACCCACACCCTAACGACCTCCTCTTCTAAAAAAGAAAATCAACATACCCATGTACCTATAGTTCAAAAATTTTGCATCCTTATCGTACTCATACCTAGACCTAAACCCAAACATGCCCAATCATCTTTAAATTTTAATGCATGTTTGTTTTAAAAATTAACTTTCCAAGACCCACTCTTTAACATTTCTTTAAGTGTGATAGGAAATCTTTTTATGGAGGGTCGTTCAAATGACAATATGTTTGATTCTTTGTTCATTGCTCCCAACATAATCAACACTCATGCCATATCTCAACGATGACTCATGGATAACGGAAATAGAAAAAACATGCACAATATAATGTTGCATAAATAATCCAAATAGTCCCATAGAAGTTGCTTCAAACAATTCATTTAGAAGACTACCAACAATTCAGAACAAAATGGCCAAGAAGATGACTAGCAGAGTGCCAGAGTATTGATAAATGTTAGGCCATGTATGTGCAAAGGAATAAGTAACTCCACACTTGATGATTTGCATTAACATGAGACATCCATAAATACAAAGTACGGTGACCTTTGGTTTCATCTTCCAAGAGGTCTGAATGACTCTTCCCATTCACCTACGACTCTTCATATTTCCCCTAAATTATATTTACAAAGTACCTTGATCCCTAAGGATTACGTATCTAACAATAAATAATCTACCCCACCATGAAGCTTGGCCATACTCAACATGACATGTTCAAACTTGATCAAACTCAATCAAACACAAATCTTTATAAACTCGTAATTGAATGTTGAGGGGGCAGGCGTTAGGCCTAAGTTGGTTTTTTCTTTGCTTCATTTACTAGGTCATCCTTGTCATTTTTCTTGTCCATTATTTTTCATTAGAAGGTTCACAAACATTATGTTGAGATTACAAACAAAAAGAGGGGATCGAATGAAACCAAAGCACCAACACAAAATCCTCCAATAAAAAGAGAAAAAACATCACTAAAGAAGTGCACTAGAGCCGAACCAAAAGTGCACTAGAGAGAGAAATATGCCCAAGCATAAGTGCATTAAACATGAGATACACAAAGTTCAAACGCACATAATAGAGAAAATATCCCAACCACGAGAACGTCAAATATGTAGAGTACCCATAGGCTTAAACACTTTATATTAGAAAGCCTTAGCTCAATGGTAAAAAAGATGATTTATAAATAAAGTTTGATTTGTGTATTTATACACAACTCAAGTAGGGCATCCTCTAAACAATGGTTATGGGCCCACATAAGTAGGACATCCTCCAAAAAGTGGTTATGGGCCCACATAAGGGGCATTTGCTCCAGTTTAAGAGGCTCAACAGCTTGTTGATTTCATTTCGCATTTATGCATCATTTGGGGAAGATTTGGGCCTACATGTTAGTTGGAGGGCATAGCATTGTTGTGTTATGGACCCACATAAGTAGGGCATCCTCCAAAGAGTGGTTATGGGCCCACATAAGTAAGGTGCACTCCCTAAGAGGGTTATTGAACCTACATATCAAAGTTGACAAGGTCAACCTTAACCACACCTAATAATACAACAAAAGAATGAAGTATGGTCTTAGTCATGACCACAAGTACAATAACAATACATATGAATGGGCCATGGCCACATGAACATATTACAACAATAATTTCAACACCCCCCCTTTGAGCTAAACCAAGCACAGAGAGAAGTCATTACAACAAGATTTAGTTTCTCGCTTAATGTTGAGCAAGAGGCCACATCACCCCCTTGAACTCCATACCTCTCGGACCAATATGGTTCCACAACTTAGTGAAGGTGGTCTCCAGTAGAGGTATAATAAAGTCCATGTCAGTGTGTTGGACTGTTGAAAGCAACCAAGTGTAGAGCATCCAAAGTAAGCCAATGTCATAAATAGAAAGCTCCATTGTAATATGCTAATCAACTGAAGGAACAAAGAGTGGCTCAAACTATCCTTGAGGATGAAGCCACCAAAAATAGTACATTCCATAAAGACRAACATCATAATGCGGAGTGTGGAAGGAAAAAATCCACTAAAAGATCCTAAGAATCATACATAGAATCATCTATAAAAATAGAAGGACAGATCCAAGACCTATGTATAGAGTCTGCATTAAAGAAGGTGAGAAATTACTTAGCTCCCCCATAAGAACAAGTGATCATAGACCCAAAAATTTCACTATGAACCTATTACAACAAAATCTAGCACCCCAAATGATATAAAGTCCCAAGAATCAAGGGGCTAGTTTTGATAAACTTAGGAAGGCTACCCATTGTCACCTCAATAGCTCTTTCTCTCTCTTTTGGTTGGCTCTTCTCCAACTCAAGGGGGGCTCCCCTAAAGATAGGATTGATAAGGCTACAGAGTGGGTGGTTCTAGGTGATGCTTGAAGAGTAAGCCTTACCAAAACATGTGGTTGTAGAAGTGATGAAAATATGAATGGTGTGAGAACAAAAAGGCGATGGAAAACCCCAAGACTAATTCCTACCAAATCTTGGGCAAAATGCGTCTAGAAGGCATGGATCTAAGAGGGCTAATGCATGAATGTGTAAGGAAAAAAAGGGCTGCTAGGCATGCCACAAATCAACCTTAGTTGTTGAAAATTGATGCAGAAAATTGTCCTTGAAGAGCTCGGAGTGCTACTCTAAAACAAAGCCATGAAGGTGGTTCAAGCAACAACCTAGTTTGTTAGATGCAAGTTTAATATAACAACAATGAACATAAGGGGGATTTAATCCTCACATTGCATTATCCAAATGGTAGATGCTCCATTACAAGGCCTTCACGACTAGTTACAAGGATTTCCTACAAAAAATAAACATGTGAAAGAATTGTAAAAATAAAACTCACAGAATAGATGCAAGACCTCCAATCTTCCATTAAGCTTGCCAAAATAATGTACAATGGAGCCCAAGGGGGAGCTCCTCAATCTCCCAAATTCTCAATCGCACCTCTGTAATGGAGAGAGAGCTCCTCTTTATAGAGTGAGTCTCTTCTCTCATACAATAAAGAATTATTATCCCTCTAACTAACTCCATGAAAAGCCAAACAAATATTATAATATTGTAGTAGTTAGATCTCTCTTCAATCCATGGTTGACCATGTGACATCATGTGGACAAAAATCTCTCAAGGACAACTTGCCCCATCTAAAAATAGTAATGAAATAAAAATATAATGCTCATGAGAGGGGGGCGTACCACTAAAAATAGGCACCAAACCAAGTCAAAAGTGTCCACATGGAATGTGACCTCAAAGCATACATGCAAGATATAAAATAAAACATGTCTCCACATAGGAGGATGTGCTCCAAGGCCCACCTACTCACTAAGTACGCACTCCATGACGCATGAGAGAATAAACAATATAATTATCCTCCTAGGAGAATGCTCAACAACAACCTCCTTCAAAATAGCAAGAGGTCCACAAGATGCATGCAACCAATCCACATGTGTGAATCCCAAGGCAACCAACTCCATGGATGAATGTGTGAGATGTCGATTAGATGGAGCACTCCACAAGAAATGAAGTAGTCAAAACCCCAAAATAGCAAGTGGACCATCTCCACAAGACAAATACAAGGAGATAAGGGCGAATTAAGGTTTTGACCAGGCCAAAACTCCATGAAATAATAAAATATATATCTCCAAGAATAGCAAGAAGTGTCTCCACAAGTGGGCCCTCCAAGGATATGCTCAAAAATAGTAATAGGACCTAGTAAATGCATGCAAAAGCCACATGTGTGGATCTAAGTATGCCACATGCCCCTCCATAAAACTCCTCCATAACCACCTCCAAGAAAATAATATATAAAGCCAAGTCAAAGAGGTAAGGGCATTCTCCAATGAAGGTAAAATGATGACAAGTGTAGCTAAAATATCCACGCAATAAAGATGAGAGAGCACCTAGGAGAGGTGTGCCCTAGGAGAATGTGCCAAGAATGGTTAGACCTCGATAATAAAATATTACTCCATATGCCATGTCATACGGATGTATAACCAACCCAAGAGAATGCACCCTAGAGAAGTGTGCCAACCTCTCCAAGAAACAATAAATAGTGCATGCCTTGGTAACAGTGCCCAAGAGGGAGGGTGCACCACTAGAGAACCTCAACCAACTCCAACTAACTCCTTCAAATATGCAAACGAGGCCAATGAAGTTGGGCCCCCAAGATATTAACCTTAATCTAGATAAATTAGATTAATTTAACCATTGAACAATTAAATCAACCTCAACACATGTGCACAAAGGTTAATGCTCAAATATAACCATAGTCCCCTCCCAATTAATCACCAACGAATTAAATCACCATCAACATGTGTGCCAATGAGGGGAGCACTCTAATAAAGTGTTGTACCATGTATAAAAGATATTCTCCCTAGCAAAACTCAACCATGATAACAACAAAACATAAAGTCCAACCTAAGGTACACCACCACCAAGGGATTATTACATCAAAAATCACCATCTAACCTYAGGAAAAGGTTAGATCACCATCAAATCATATGTAGTACCCCCCCATATCAATGAGGGTACTAACATCATGAAACACATTCCACCCTAGGTGATGTCTAGCAAATGTTACATTATTAAGTTATATCATCTAGGAAAATCCAACAAAGGCAACATGAATCATTCCACCATAGCAACATCATAAGAGAAGGGACTTCACAAAGTGCTAACCTATCCAATCATCAAGCATATGTTCCCCATCACACATCCAACACATGAGAACCATGTAGAACACCCCTCCTAGTGACACCAACATCATCATGCAAAAGTCACTAGGAAACCCCAACAATCATGAAACATATATCTCCTAACACCATCATCATTCAACCCCTTGTTTAAGGCAGCACAAGCCTTGGCAAAAAAACACAGCCCTAGATAAATATTACCACAAAGAATGAATAAGAAGATAGTGCTAGATTTTAAAGAAGGAGAAAAACTGTAGAAAGTAAGCACTGCTCTTGTAAAGAGAATAAAAACTCTTAAATACCCAAGGAACCCGCAATCATAAAAAAAGTGAAGCCACCAACCAAAAGTCTCCACACTGTTGCTGAAAAATCAGGTTCGAAAACCCTGGTTCTGCAGTCACAAAAAAGTGATGCTACCAGCCCATATCCCCAAAACAGCTGCTGAAAAACTGCTGAAATAAATCAGCAAGTAAATCCTAATGCTGGGCACTGAAATCAGTGAACAAGATCTCTGTAATTATTGCATAAAACAAGCTCCAACAGCCCTAAAAAGGAAGCAAAACACATGAAAAACAGCCCTAATATTCCTTCAATTTGATTCTCTCCCAAACACCAAAATCTGATTACAATAACATGAACAGCCAAGAAGAAACCTTAGAAACAGCAGCAAAGTGAGTAGGGAAGTTTCACACCCACTCTAATACCAAGTTAAGATCACAAAGAGCAAGAGAGCATCGAATGGAACCAAAATGCCAACTCCAAAACCTCTAGTAAAAAGAGAAAAAACAGTGCTAACTACACTACTCATACATATGACGGGTTGTGTCCACATGTACAGATTAGACCAATAATTCTAACACATTAGGTAGGATGTCCTCCATGTTTATGGCATCCACATTGTCACAATTGACCATCTTGACTAGGACATCCTCATTGATGAGGTTGTCCTTTCTCACCAGAATAATTAATCCTCTTTTGTGGAATCTTCATTAATGAGTTTGTAGACATTTTTTGAGTCATTTTGTAACTTTATGGCATCACCACTAGTTTTTTATGCTCTCATAGCATTGTAATTAATCATATCATTATCAATAACCGCATTGTCTGGTACAAATGTGTCATCCCTTACTTGCATGACATCATCGATCACATCCTCCCTAATCATCCACAGGCACAATGTCCCTTCCTCACTTCCATTTTTTTGTTATATGCTTCTTTATACTCTCCTTCACTAAGATAAACTATTCTTATTTGATGGGAAAAGGACTTCAACATTCCTCATGCAAGATGTTAATACATAACTTAAGCAGGTCACCCCTGCTTTTTTTTTTGAGGGAGGTTCTCAAGACCAGATCACAATCCATGCACAATCCTCCCCATCCATAGCCTTTTAGGAGGATCACCTATTTCTGCCATGTTGTTCAACAGCATGGGGCAACAAGCAGTCGACAAAGGTTCAACATTCTTTGGATATCAGATCAATGACCCCGGATCTCTTTGGATTAGAAGTGCTAAGATTGGAGACTACAATCTCATAATGATAATCCATTAAATGACCTCCTTACTTAACAACATTGTTTATTGCAAAAGGTTATTGTATGCCAATAAGTGCAAGCACCAATGTAGAACAAAATCTATTATGGAGCCATTGAAAGGCTCATTTAACCTTATCTCCATTGGTCTATGCATCAATCAATCTCACAACAATGAGGGAGAGATTGCTCTAATTAATTGCCTTTTTATTGAAGACCTATGAATCACTAATGAAGATGTCAATTTATATACCATATAGACCTTATGCAGCTTGTTTTGCAATAGCCTTACAATCATATCAATATGGTGTGTTAAAGGAGAAAATAACACCAATCCATAGTGACAACATCAGATTCAACAACATCAATGAAAGACTCAAAAGCAAAAGTGACACAACACTTAGGATCCACAAAAGTAGGTTGACCACCAATCTAACCTAGCCAAGGTTGTAAGGACGTGAATGCATTTGTATAACTTTCAGATATTCGACAACTTTTGAGAAATAAGTGTTGATTTTTCAATAAGCAAGGTTAACCATGAAGTTCATTCCATTTTAGCATTTAACTTAACCATAACCAATAATGTTGCACCATTCAAGATCACAAGAAGAAACACCATGCACAAGAACAGAAGAAGTATCCTGGGAAACACTTCTCAACAAGGGAAGAAAACCCAGCCAAAATCCTTTGCTATATTCTTCAAGAGAAAGACCTTCACCACCAAGAAGACCTGGCACACAAGAGGGTGCTTGCAAACCCTAGAAGACTAGCGCCCAAGAGAGGTGCGCACTTTTCCCAAGAAGGTGTACTTGCTGAAATTTCCAAACTCACACAAAAGATATGATTCCTCAATGGGCAATTTACCTTTACTTATATTAGACTTGACCTGCCAACAGAAGTGTCTATTAGCACAATAGGGCCGACCTCTCTATCTCATAATATAATTAATATTAACCATATTAATTATCTTTTACATTAATTACCAATTACATTAAGATGGGGCCAACCTGTACCCTTTACATTACAATTAGGGTTACAGGCAGGTCTGACTCTTGAACAATATAGCAAGAGATCTTATACACCCACTAGTGCTCATCCACTAGGGGCACATCCATAGGGATGTCCATATCTCTGGCTCACTGCATTACACAGAAAAACCACTTCTTCACTAGTGCTCAGCCACTAGGATCACGTTCACCTGTGCTCCTCCACAGGCACGTCCATTCAGCAGATCTTCTTTCCCACTGCATTACACAGGAGAGTCATCTGGACTTTCTCATCAACTCTCTGCTCAAAGGAGGCTAATACATCTTCATTTCTGTCTCATGACGATGCACCCAGCACTTTGGGATTTCACATGTTCACCTTGTGCTCAGCCACAAGCACGTCCAACTCTACAGATCTCCTTTCTCACTACGTTACACAGGAGAATCATCTAGAGTTCTTCTCAACTCACTGTAAGGAGGAGGCCATCTCTACATTCCAGCTCTGTCTCAGATAGGAACAACACACACCCCTCTCAGGGGCTCTCTCTAGCTTCTACTCTATGATCAAATACTTAACTTTCAGTATCCTTTTGTAAGACGTATTCATCAAAATGGCCATAGCTCTTCTGATATTGACAGTACCTTCGTGTATTTCTTGAAGGCTTGAAAGCTGGTACTGTCTACCATTTTGTTCATTCCTATCGCCAATCTTCTTAGTTAGACTTGTAAAAGGAGCAAAAGTGGAAGTAGAAGATTCATAAGTGAGTAAAAAATATATTCAAAGACCAAACACAACGCTATTAAAGCTCAATTAAGTGATAGTGCTAATACTTTAATACTTTAAAAAGAGAGGTGTGAGATTTTATAATATAATATACTCCAATGGTTAGCTCAATCAATTGGACCATCCACCAAAGGCATGTTGCCAATGGGGAGGTCATGGGTTCCAAACCGGTCAAGTCCCTTGGGGTTACCCACTGCTCTTGCGGGTGGCAGTTGACACTGTTCTCCATCCAAATATTCCTATGAACAGGGGGGAATCCCATGAAGTTTTCCTTTGAAAAATAAATACATATACATATATAAGCAGAGTTGTAATTTATTAAAATTTTCACAGTATCCTCCATTGGAAATGGGCATGAACATGGCACAAGCTAGCCAATGAGAAGAATGAAGCAATTAACCAAAGTTTCATGGATACATAGTGCACAAGCATACGCATTGACAGTGACTTTTATCAATGCCAAGGCTTAACCCTGGTTCAGTTACCCATACACAAAATTAGCCATAATTAACATCATAATTAACCATTCAATAAATTCTTAGTCAACTACCTATATACCTTCTAATCCTCATCTAGGGTGGACAAGAAAAACTACACGAACAAGTGGTAAGCATAAAATGGCACCACAATATAGGAGCCAAAACTGACATCATAATTGGCCACTCAACGAATACTTAGTTGATTACCTATATACCTTTTGATGCTCATACAGGGTGGAAAAGCAAATGATGAGAACAAGTGGTAAGCACAATATAGCACAACAACATCAACGTGAATGCCCACTGCTAGACTTCACGCCGCAATAGTAGCAACAAATAGTTCTTAGGATCGAGTACACAAACATGTTCACTGATGCCAGAGATAGAATTTACATAAAAAAAAATGTCAACCACTAAAAAGAGACTGGTAACCAAAACCGAAGAACTTGCTTTACCCCAGAAATTATAGCAAAGGATGGGAGATTATAAAAGCAAWCTGAAATTACATTCAATTTCAAAAAACAAATTCTGCCCAATCAAGATTTACCAATTGCTTCATCATGCATTGAGATTCAATGCCTTCTTTAAAACAAAGAGCAATTCAAATTACCTCCTATCCATGTTGAGTGTAAAGAAACACAAAATAATTTAATCCATGTTGAGTGTAAAGAAACACAAAATAATTTAATCAATACGCATTGCCTCAGATTGTTCTGAAATGGTAATAGCTGTCCCTGCCTCAGAATCTACAGTAAGCATGGGCTCTTCCAGGGAAAGCTTCTGCTCTTCCACTGCATTTCTTAACTCTTCGGCTAAATTCCTTTGCTCTTCATCTATTGTATTTTGCAATTCATCAACCTGAAAATAACAGCCCCACAAAGTCCTTAACACCATTATACTATTTAGCAATCCAGATATTATATCATTAAGACAGAAAAGATTTGGTTCTTTGAAGACGTTTTAAACAACCATTATCAAAAAAGAAAAAGATATTAAAACAAAAATATCTATACCATATTAATTCATGCAAATAGAATAGTAGTTACTAACCACATGTAATAGCAAAGAAAACTGCTTCTTTCGAAGGTCAAGAGTCCTGGAAGCAGCTGTATTTGCTGCCTCTTGTGCAGCAATTTCTTTCTCAAGTTCCGATATTATTTTCTGGGTCTCTGAACGAGGTGGTTGTACTGCAATTAGTCTTCTAATTGCTTCACACTCTTCTTTATGCTGCCTTTCAATTTTGCTCTCTTCGAGCTGCTTCTTTAAGTCTTCTATGTCTGATTGGGCCTTTATCCAGGCTCAACATATGTCAGAAATTATACGTAGTGCACAAAAACAGCACTGATATTTAGCAACTCATCTTAATATATACCTGTAAAATCTGTTGACTAAGTTGTTCCTGCAACTCATTGAAGTTGTCCTTCTCACGCCTATTCGCATCAATAACTGCTTTGGTCCTTAGGAGAGGCAGTTCAAAAGTAGTTATCTCCTGTAAAAACGATTTGTAGAGCTTCTCACACTCAACGTAATTGTCTGTGTCTTTCTCGATTTCAGTGGCAAAAGCAACAAACTTCTTCTGAAGCTTCTTAAGAGGGGGCTCACCCCTGGTTGTGGTTGTACGTGTAAGAAGTCTTTGTTTAATAACAGGATCATCCTCAAGGGGACTAATAGCATAATGAACAGCCAGCTCCTCTCTTCGCCCACTCAACTTTCGTCCTTTTGCTGGCAACTGGCTACCTGATAATTCAATTACACAACCATAGGCAAAATTGAAAATTCGGACATCCTCATACATTAAAACCAAGAAAAATGACAGCAAACAATAAAAAAAAAAGCACATTAACGGTACATAAAAATAGTAGACTTCATGGGAATGACTAACGGTTATTTCTCTA
Source organism: Picea mariana (assembly GCA_032191745.1). Lineage (NCBI taxonomy): Eukaryota > Viridiplantae > Streptophyta > Pinopsida > Pinales > Pinaceae > Picea > Picea mariana. Next base: position 53,372 of record JASDQU010881045.1, read on the forward strand.
GTGAATCGCTGAAGTAATACGCCACTTATAGCCTATCTGATCTACATTCTGAGGAGAACCTCCCATGCTTATGCTCATAAAATAGGGACTCTAATCATATTCTTGCAACCAACACAAGGGGCTTAGGTTCATAAAAGAGTTTATCATATCCAGGGAGGATAAAGGCTTGACCTGCCTAAAGTAAACTTTCCTTCCTTTGGATAAACATCAAACATTCCACATTCTATCATAAAGTCAGCCAAATGGATTCTTGTTGGATATGGTACATGGATTCTTGTTGGATATGGGTACGGTATTCAGATCTCCTTCTAGGATCTAATTTGAGTTTGGATGAAGGATTTTGTGCTCTCTAAGTAAGTAACAATAATCCAGATTCAAGCCCACAAAAGTGGGGTTTCCATTTTTTATAACATAAACTTTAAAGGGAATAGAAAATGAAATTTAAATTTTTAGATTTTATTCTAATTTCCTGAGAAGATGGGAAATGGCCCTAAATCACGTGCTACAAGAACAGACGAAATATAATTTAACCTCTTGAGATTTATATTGATTTAAGCTTAAGAGAAATTCGTTACAGAGTGCACTACAAAGGATCACGATTAAGTGACTGTAGGGCCACTTCACACACGCATAAATGAAGATAACATTTTAATGCAACTATTTTTCTTTTGAGAAATTTTCTATTATGGTTTAAACCAACTAAATTAGGCTGTCTTTGACGGGATTTAGCGTCTTCTCAAAGTAGCTCACAACAAACTTTGAATCATTTATCTATCCATAATTCGATTTGTTCAGTCAAACTGTGTTATTTATCTCTTGAACAAGTACCTGTTCAGTACAAATTCAACAAAATTCTGGCTATTTTGGGAGATATAAACGTCTTCTTAAAATATCTTAGCACGGACTTTGACTAATTTAACCTCCACATTTACATTTACTCTCTGAAAGTATTTATTTAAATTTACTGGGAGAAACAGGACGTTGCAATAAAACTATCGACTCCGAGATTAGCTTGACACTCGAGGGTTTTGAAATGGTGTGTAGGTTTTGTTAGGCAGAAAGAACAGCCATTCGTGGGATTAAAAAGCAGCTTGAAATTAAAATGATACAGAACAAGTTACTTACCCTGATGCGCTCCGGCGCTGGCCATTGCTGTGCGATTTTCCGCAATACTCTCGAAGGTCCGTTACTGACGTTCAGTCATATATTGAAGTGATTGCCATTGGATTGTTGTGAGTTCATTTTAAATTTGAGCGCTGGGTTGCATTCTGTATTTGGTCTCTCACTCGAGGAGATGCGAACGCTTGATTTCGGAAACAAGTGGTCATTATTCATTCAGGAAACGTTGAAACTTATTTAACCGACACCTTCATGCCTCTACAAAACCACCTGACAAAAATTATCGCCTTCAAATTTTCTAAAAACTCCTCGGAATACTGGTCTTAATCACATTACTAAACTTTTTCATTTTTCGGGAATAAAATGTTTCCTTTACTTATTAAAAAATAAAAACAAAAACAAGGTCGGCAAAAGCATCGATTCCGAATGAAAACCGAGCATTTAATCTATGTTTCTAGATTTATAATAAAAATATAAAGTTCAATTTTTAAGAGTTATAAAGGACCAACATAAAAACATTGATGGTTAGAGAAGAGACTAACTAGTATAAACCAAATCTAAAAGCTTGTTAGTTACAATAAAAAGATATTAAAACTAAGTAGTAATGATGGGATCGTATATCTTGAAGTCAGAGTCATTTGGGTACAAGTTCTACTCATTAATTATTGGTTTCTAAATGTGTGGATTAAGGTTTAAGGTTTTATTCATCATCATTTTGATGATTTTGTTACTTGAGATATTTTTTTATCATGAGAGCCAAGTCAAGTTTGAGGAGTTTATCATTCTTAAGTTAAGGAGGAGGTGGCCAATTATGGTGTTCTTAACGTCGAGTCTAATATTTAATATGCTCTTGAATTAAGGGGCCTACTCTATAACAAGGCTTACTATCAGAGTTGTGTGAGAGTGTTGAATGAAGGGGGAGTGAACCTTTGGGGCAACCCAACTCATAATGCAAGCAATCACCCCCTAGTTGTCTAGCATTTTCCTAAGATGTGTCAATACAAGGTCCACCTTTCAAGCTTAATATTGGATTTACAAGTAAAGGATGACACATATCGAAGCTCCATCAAACCGAGTGAATTTATCAAAATGAGCATTCTTGAAAACACATGAACTATGTTTTCCAAATTAGAAATAAAATCTCCTAACACATTGTCATGCTGCATGGAATTCTACTACCCATGGGAGCTTATCACCGAGGAGAGCAAACTACCAGGTTAAGGACATTAGGAGGAGCTAACCACACAGGTTTGAGGTCCAAACCTAGACTGGCTTAGCATAAGGACCAAAACTATAACAAATGCATGATTATTTCATCTTCATGATAGAAAGGGCATGTGGGTTGTGTGTGCAGATTTTAGGGCCCAAACGATATCAAGAAACTTCAATTGATATTTAAAAAAAAAAATGAAGTGGGGAGACGTTCCAAGAAAATGAAAGTTCAATTAAGTTAAATTTGAAAGTTTAAAATCAATTTTGAGTAACGTTGAAGTTTGGGGTTTATTGGCCAACATGACCGACCAAATTTAAAAGATTGATGTGTAAACTATGGGTCGAGTTCAAAGACTCGAGATATCTTCCTATATTGATTTTATTCATATTTAAAGTGTATTTTTTCTAAATATCATATTTTAATGGAAAAGTTGAAATAACTTAATTATCATCTTTTTTATGAATAAATGGAAATGTCTATGTAATTTAAATTTAAAGGAGATTTTCACATTAATAACATGGGTCATATTGAAGACTTTTGAAATCCTTTACTTCGAGCGCTGGCCAAGAGGGAGGTTACCCATAAGCAAGGACTAGCAAACATGGTTGTTTACGCTTAATGAAAACCCACCATCCTACATGCAAACAAAACAACCAAGCACACTACATAGAGGCCACCCTCTAAAGATTGTTTAACTTACCATTAAGAACCAGCTTGCGGCTAAGCCATCAACACCCATCAACGAGGTTTTACTTCTTGAAAACTTTAGAGTAGTTATACCTTAGTGTTTCCACCAAGTCGTTGGAACAAGCATTCTCGGCTTGAGAAATAGGTCATCAACCACCAACTCTCGAATCCACTCAATCTAGGCTTGTCTACTGTACTTAACCAAAATCCAACTTTCAACATAACCCATGGTTTCCAATGATGTATGTTGTCATCAATGAGAGACCCCACCTTGACAATATTTTTTTGAATATATGCTTGGTTGAGAACTAAGTTGTTTCTACCAAATGTTTTCCTTCATAATGAATTAGAGGAGACCAACATATGTAATGATTATTGAAAGGTAGGGTTGTGCAAAGTGAATCACCCTTTTGGGAAAGGCAATGTTTAACAGTATCCCAAGCCTTCTAGATACTTTGAGCCACAAAAGTGCCATGAATATGGACTTTGGCAAGAGATAACAACAAAGTTTGGAAGTTGACATTCCTCCGACTATTTTTCCCCAATGTGGCTCCTTACAAGATGCAACTATGTGGGAGCACTCAATTTCAAGTTTTCTTGATCCTCCATAACCCAAATCTCCCATTTTACACAGAAAGAAGGAATGAACCTTGATCATCCCTAAAACACCTCAATCCTTAGGGCTACAATAGAGTCTTAGTTAACCTAGTAAAAGCCTTTTCTTCCTGCAAGCCATTCCAAGGTAAGCCCTAAAGAAGCTTCTCCAATAGTTGATAAGATAGAGTATATAGAACCCAACAAGAGGAGCGATGCAGATGAGCTGTAGCCAACACCTTTTAGCAAATTTATAATCCAGTTGCTTGAGATAGAGGTCGTGTAATTCACTTATCAACTTTCTTAGATATTATACTCAGCACCAGCCCCTTAAGGGCTTTCAAAGAATCTTAGAACACAAAGAGATCCATGAGAACTTCAACACTCAACTATGCTAAATTCATGACAACTCTTGACTCGTTAACCAAGCATGAATGTTTTTAAGCAATTTGTAACATTGCATTTTTTCCATTTACAATTTGGATTCCAAAGCATCGTCAAATATTTCAATAGAATCTATTGTATTGCCCACCCACTCTTTTTTATCCAAGATGGTAAGAAAAGAATYGTCAATGAAATGCCCATTAACCATTTGACCAGTATTAAGCCTCAAGAGAGGAATACATTTTATGAGACCGAGAGGAGTCTAGTGATGCAAGAGATCATTGAGAGCCTCAACAAGCAACACATARAGGGTCGTGGTTAGAGGGAAACCTTGCTTGATTAACGTGAACAATCCATCTTCCTTCAATTTATCCTAACTAATAGATATGAAACTTGAAGCCTCTAAAATAAGGTCTCCATGGTGCAAACAAAGAACTATCCAAAGTCGTGGTCTTGCAACATGGATAACATAAAATGTCATTCAACGCGATCATACACTTTTTCAAAATCTAGTTTGATAAAAAGGGATTTTAGCCCCAATCAACTAGCTCATTCCATACCCTCCCACACAACCACTACATTACTAAAGATAAATTGCTCTTTGATAAAATGTGCTTTCTCTAGTTAGATGATTTGAGGTCGAATATATCAAAACTAGAAGGACAAATCTTTGGACAAAATGTTGTAAGAAACATTGAGGTGTCTGAATCAATTYCAAATCCCTCACTTTTGGGGTAAACTTGATAAAACCTCTATTGATAAGAAAAATAAGTGATTTTTTCTTGACTACCACTTTATAGACCCTATGCAGGTTAGGCTCAACACCCTCACAGGTGGGTTTCAAAAACTCATAGAAGAAGCCATCCAACCMAAGAGATTTACATCATACATCACCATCAATGCTTTGTTCACCTCTTGTAGAGTCAACTCTCTATGACGTATTTTKTATTTCTTCAGGAAGACTCTGTTATGAACAAAGTCAATGCATGTCTACATACCCACCCTTCAATCATTTATCATTCCTTAGGATTAAAAAACATAAAGGTAAGTGTTAACAAATTCCCCCTCGATCCCCTCCGAGCTTATTACCCTACCTGGTGATGTCTTCATGGATCAAATATTTTCAAAGGCATCCTTTATCACTAGAATTTAAAAATAGTGTTGGTGAGTTGATTATTGGTTTTAAGCCAATAGAGCTGAGACTAACTTTGGGCACCTCGGGCTTGTCGAATCCCAACTACCTTCAAAAGATACCTAGGATTGGCTACACAAGATTGAAGAGCTTCAAAATAGGAGTACATCAAAGTCATCAAGAAACAACTTAAAATTCCTCCTTGGTCGCTTTATGATACAAACATTGTACCACTAATATCTGTTGACCAAACCCATGCAAAAACATTATTATTTGGCCAATGGCATCATTAAACTACTCAATCCAACCATCCTCCCCTTCATGCAACAAGTTCCAAATTTGCAAAACAACCTAGACACAAATTAAGTGTTGCAGAAGGGAGACAATGAGTAGGTATTTGGATTTAGGCAATGTCATCTTTATTGGACTCCATGAGATAAAAAATAAAAAATACATTGGATCTAGGTGGTCATCCAAAGCCATCTTAGAATGGTYTTGATTCTACCAATTTTGGGATTCTTTCCAATGAGCTAAGTGTGAGGGAGCATTTTCCCTAATTTAGAACTCTCTTATTTAATTCATGCTTTGCACAATAATTGTTTTTGCAAGGAAAKAAAAGACATGCATAATATTATTTTGATGTGAATTTCAGTATAAAAATACATAATTATAAGAAGACAATATCAAATAACTTATCCCATGAGAGAGTCAATAGGAAATCAATATTCAACTTTGTTGGGGATTGGATGTAACCTAATACAAAACAARTAAACAGAATTGTAGATAATCAAAGAGGAATAAATTTCAAAGATAACAGGTGGTGTCCAAAGACACCGTTACAACACTTAAGCACAAAACATTGTGATCAGAACATCACGATGCATATTGAACACACACACCATGGTCAACATTATCATATAACACACATGTACTTGTTTTATAATGACCCATTGGGTCTACCATTTATGGCTTCAAGATCTAACCAACTTCCTTGGAATCAAGAAGATCTTGTCCACATATAATTGTTGGTGGTTAGAGTTGACTCCATCGAATTTGCATTGTTTAGTCGGCTCGACAACGATGCTCGACCCAACTGCCCATGCATCTAACTCGTAGACAATTGCTCGGCTGGTCGATCTACCAACCGACGTTTGTCTTTGAATGTTGGTCAATTGTCCAACTGACATGCTCGTTGACTACTCAACATACTGATGTAGATACCTAGTCAATCGCTCAACCGACTATTTCTAGATGTTGGTCAACCACCTGACTGAATAATTCCATGAGAAGTGTGATGAACCATCAAAACTTGAGGTTCCAACACCTCACCCCCCCCCCAAATCAGCACATGACTCTGGATATTTAGGAGGTCATATTAAAGTGTAGTCGAGGTTTAAACAGGAAATACAAGTTCACCCAGAAGTTGGCAAATCCATATTGTCTCTATACTTGCATGAATGACGCCACGATATTCTATAGCCAACAAGGAGACTAGCTTATGGTTTTTTCACAACCAAATCAATGATCCAATGATGAAGTGTAACACATAGCCATAAGTGGACTTCCAATCATCATTGTCAGCTGCCCAGACGGAGTTGGTGAAACTGACCAGTGAATCTAAACTTCAACAATACTTGATACCAAGATGAGTGGTACCCTTTAGGTAGTGAACAACCCTTTTGACTGCTTTCCAGTGGCTTTCTCGGGGATCTTGCATAAAACGAGAAACTACACTAATAACAAAGGAAATGTCAGATCAGCTATGAGTAAGATAAATGAGACTACCGACCACTTGTTGATAAAGAGTAGCATCGACCTTAGGAGTTTGAMAAGTTTTGCTTAGATTAACTCCACATTGAAAAGGAKTAGCATGGGCTTACAAGCTCCCATCGTAAAACATGTCAAAAGATCCAATACRTATTTAGATTGAGAAATGAAAAAACCATCAAACAATGGTAATACTTGAAGACCCAAAAAATAATGCAAAATACCAAGATCTGTCATGTCAAAGGAATCGACAAGTTATTTCTTCAATCTAATAATGAGATTAATGTCATTTACAATGATCCGRGTGGATATTAGTGACAACCCAACTCTTCCAACTARCTCACATACAGTTTTCATCTTGGCAGTTTTTTTCTAGCTTTTTCGGCTCCTAAACTTCTAGGGTTGTTTTGAGGCCCTAAACAATGTATTTTGGGGRTCGCCATAATCACTTATACATAAAGTTAAAGTGTGATGACAAAATGTGTAGTTCTCGAWTAGACCTTTCCAACGAGCTATTGTGTGCCTAAAACGAAGATCGTTTGCAAAAGTTACGACCCCGGGAAGTTGATGTACCAACTTACCCCATCGGAGCCCRCATGACTTTTGGYGCTTCATCTCCTAGGGTTAGGTTTTTGGATGTCTAGGGTTTTTTTATTACTTCTTCATGCTAAAAAGGCTTGGAGGCATAATTGTAATGGAATCAGGCGAATGCGCGTAGCTACCACATCTCTTCTAAGAGATTAGCTACCACCATTCGAGCAAAATTGTTTCATTCTACATTTTACAGTTTCAATGGATTTCTTTATTGAATAGAAGTTAAGTTTCAGTGTATCTATGTTATTGTTCTATGTATATCTGTGTTAATGTTATAGATCTATGTTTCATTTCATTCCGCTCATAAATCTGGATCAGTGGTATCAGAGCGGTCTGCTCTTCATTTGTTTCTATGTGCATGTCCCCAATGAGGTCAAGGTATAAGCAGTTGGGACTTGAACCAGTTGAGCCTTTGCAAGATCGGCCTTGTTGAACCCGACGACAGCCCATGGGGGAAGAAAAGAGAGATGAAGGGGTAAGAGATCCCTTTAAATTATTGCTTGAGGAATCCCTCGTGCGACAGAGGAACAAAATGATGGATAATTTTGCACAAATCCTTCGACGACTGCCAACAGGTGATGCATCTTCCTCAAGAACCACCCCATTCAAGGTACAAATCAATGTTGATATTCCTATATTTTAAGGTTAAATAGATGCAGATGTTGTAGACAAATAGTTAAACCTTCTAGAAGGGTATTTTTTTGTCCATAACTTATTCGATAGAGAAAAGATTACATTTGCACTCCTTAAGGTCGTCCCCCATGTTAAAGATTGGTGGGAGACTTTATGTGAGAAAAAAGAAACATAGGGATCTACATTATTTGTAGTCGCACCCACTTGGGGTTATTTCAGGGATGTTATTAATGAACAATACTACCCTATTGGAAGTTATGACGACTTATATACAAGATGGACCACATTGCGGCAGGAAAGGGACTAAACAGTGTCAGAGTTCACTAATGTCTTCCATACCTTGCGCACCAAGTTGGGTATCAACGACTCTGAGCAACATATGGT
>JASDQU010881047.1:0-17101 GCA_032191745.1 Picea mariana
CAAAAATAAAGTAACAATATACCACAAAAATGTGTTAACCTGGGAGCATCATGAATTGTCCATGATAGTATTCCATGGAATTGAAATCGTCTTTGCCCTATTGGTCTAGAGATGTCATACATAGTGATGCCAACCCATAACTTCAACAACTCATCGATGAGAGGCTCAATATATATGTTCATACCTTTAACCTGGTAGCTACCTGATTGGTTCAACCTACTGCATGATTAATTAAACTTATCTAGATGTCGTGATATATAAAAGAAATAATTACCATGCACGAAAAAAAGAAATGAAATATTTTGTCATGCTTTAAAGAAAATAAAAGATAATTAAAAACTTGGAACAATCATTGCCAACATTGTGTGCTCTCTCTTGATCGACATCCAAGGAGGACGGTTATTGTTTATAACAAAAATAGGCCACACTGAGTACGTAGAGAGAATCTGTCCAAATGGATTGACACCATCAACTGCCAACAAAAGTCTAACATTACAAGGTTCTTCTTTAAAAATTGGTCACTTTTCTTCAATGTAGTTCAATGCAAGGTCATCTGCAGGAATTCGAAGAACATCATCTCGACTTCTATTCTTTGCATGGAAATCCATAAACTGTGCTATACTTTGGCACCTGAACAACTGCTGGAAACGTGGAATTATCGAAATATAACGAAGAACTTTGTGAGACACCTTCTTTGACACTTTATCGGTTCGATATCTACTTATTTGAAATTGTGGGCATTCATTTTCTAATGCATATTGTCCATAATATATGATATGATCATTAGGACGTGCATCAATAGCCTGATAGTCCATTCCAATTTCTTTCATAATCACAAATATTTCTTGATATGTGCATGGAAAAATATTCGACATCGGTAATAGAACATCACCTAACAATCTACAAAATTCTAAACAATAAGTCAATGTAAACAATATTTATCATCAATATATCATCCAATATACTAATTTACAAATTAGAAAACAATAGCAATATAGGAAAAAATTGAACCTTTTAAGTATTTGTGAACATGCAGGCATAAATAATTGACAAATTAAATACCTTAGTATCTGTGTGAGACATGTATTTGATAAACCATTCAAAACCTTCAATTTCACCAACAACAATATAGAAGATAAAATATTTTTCGTTGAGCCTTCGTAAAGAGGTTGACGTGACTTCGCGAGTAGAGGATCAACATCATGACTATCATCCTGGTTGTCCTCATCCATTGGAGAAAATGTGTCTTGGATCAATCTATGTATCTCATCTTCCTTATTTGAATCACTAATGTTATCTCCATCCATGTCATCATTAATAACTTGATCAACAGCTTCAATATTCTTATCTTGAAGTTCATCTCCATGTAAAGTAGTATTTCTACTAGTACTTGGCAAAGAACTCTCTGAAGGTCGACACTTTGGGGGCATCGTCTATATATTTAAAAACAACATAGAAACACTAGTGTGTATAGAAAATATAAAAATCCTGATAAGAAATATTACTAAAATTCATGACATACTGATTATTACAGAGAATACATTAAATATTGAATCCTCTTACCAAGGGACGATATTCATAACCCCCTTTGGCATGCCCCTTCTCCCTACAATGTTTTTGGGATTTTGTTATTAAAAGTCTTCTATTTTGCAGGCCTCTACAATCATAGCAAGGGAAATAACATTTTCCATCGCCCCTCACCTCTAATGCCTCTCTTAACCGAGGAAGCTTCCTATCATTTCCGTTCATTGTGACAAATCCTTGTCCTGACAAGTAATTTTCTTACCTACACCATACCAAACATTAAGTTGTCAATTTTTTATATTTTGGCTACTCCTTTTGATTATGATATGTTTATTTGCAGTGACCTACATCTTTATAAAAGGTCAACATCTTTATAATAAGGTGATCTTATGTGTATAGGATCAACATCATGACGACATAGATAACATCTTTATAATAAGGTCATATGTGTACAGATGTTTTCTTTATATAATAATGACATATATACCTAACATAAGTTTAGGGTTAGTGTTTATGTATCTTATTAGTCCCTGCTAAAATAGGGAATATAGCACTTTCTCCGCCGTTCATATGTACATACCCGATCACGTCAACCACAACGTTTAGCTTCGGGTTTTGTTTTTCTTTCTTAAATAATGGAAATTCTCGTACTTTGTTTTGCAAAATGTACAGACCCGATCATGTCAACCACAATATTTAGTCTTGGGTTTTGTTTTGCATGCTTAAATAATGGATGATCTCTTGTACATTAATAATTATATGTAATATCAACAGGCTATCGTGTCACTAATGCCAACCTACCCATTATTTATTACAATATGTTGAGGATAGCAAATAATTTATGCGGGAGAGGGAAATGTTATTAATATTTCTCTTAATTTATATGCAGAAAAGGGAAATGTTATTAATATTTCTCTTAGTTTATATGCAGAAGAGGGAAATGTTGAAGATAGCAAAGAATTTATGTGGAAGAGGGAAATTTTACAATATATTAATTGCAGCTATTACCCTTGTTTTTATAAACATGAGTTTCATCCCTATCTTATATATACCATAACTTATCATTTATCAATATAACAATCAACTTCAATATTTTATTCATGGAGATTTCTTCCTTCATTTAATTGAATTAGCAAGTGCTAGCTACCAACCATTAGGTGTGCAAGTATCTCAACCATTATTGTTACTGTTATATTATTTTCAATTTATGCAAGTGTGATCCCTTTTGGGTACTAGGGATGTAACAAGTGGTATCAAAGCTTCAATCAAGATTTGTTGGTGTTTTTTTGTCAGGTCTTAAAAATTAAAAGAGAGAAGAAAATGAAAATCAGTTACTATCATTTCATCGACCATGGTTGAGTTTCAAGAGCAATTCCATATCTTTATCAATGAAAAAGAGAGAGAGATTATAGCTACAATTGAAGGGAAAAGGGTATGTGGATTCCATAAACCTAGAATATTATGGAATCCACATACCCTTTTCCAAAGAATATACTAACTAGATCCAAAAACCAAACACATGAAATATGGTACTACACATATTGTAATATATTATCAATGAAAAAACAAGCTAAATGAAATTTGGACATTTGAAAAAAAAATTACAAGTTAAATGAGTACATCAATAAAAAATAACATACTAACCTTGCAAGTTAAAAATCCAATCTATATAGATCGAGAATTGGATTTGTTCAACCGATGGGTGACGGAAAAAATAAACAGCTCAAACAAAAGCTGAGAACAGTGTCGCAACTATAGCAATTGTGCCGCAAAGTCTCTTAAAGTCACGCATATATAGATAAAATAGTCAACTAGTCGTTAACACTGACCAATGAGACAGGAAAAATTTGTGTCGCTATTGCCACGAAAGTTAGTCACTATAGAGACAAAATTCTTGACTAGATTTAAATAAGATTTTCGTCGATATTGCGACCAACTTTTGTGGCAATATCAATGAAAATCCCGCCCTGTTTACAAAAAATATGAAACTAGTTGAAGCGAGGAAAATTTTCGTGGAATAATCCACACATATGTAGTAGTGTGTAATACTCCCCCTATCTACAACTCTCATTGTGTATTATATTCTTCCTCTGTTTGTAACTTATCCCCCTTTGACATCAATGGCAAAGGGTTTCTCCCCCTAAGCTTGTGATTCACTTTACTGATGAGATGAGAGGGATATCACTCCTAGCAATTTTCTTAGATATTCAAATGTGTCTTTTGGAAGTATTTTGTTAAAATTATCTACAGCCTATTCTTTGGTGGAAATGTAATCCAACTTGACACTTTTCTCGGATACATGTTCTCTTAGGAAGTGGTACTTGATGGGAATATGCTTCATCTTTGAGTGCATTCTAGGATTCTTTGAAATGTTGATTTCACTTGTGTTGTCACAGATGATTGATATTGGTTGATCATATTCTACCTTGATATCCTTCAATGTCTGCTTCATTCATAGAAATTGTGTGCAACATGATATTGATAAAATATATTTGACTTCTATTGTGGATAGAGACACTGAAGTTTGATTCTTGCTCAACCATGATACTAGATAGTTTTGTTGGAGTTACTTCACACACACCTATGATTTCTTTTTCCTAAGGTTTTTCCTTGTTTATTAGTCATTATATAGTATCCTATATTTTAGGGGAGAATATTCCACCTGGAGAATATTCTCCTTCAGTTGACACTTTTGTTTGACTAGTTGAGTTGAGTTTAGATGTTGCATTGGTTTTGTCACCATGCAACATTGGGATCATCACAAGATAATGCACACTTTCCTTGGGATCATCACCATACTGGCACATTACCCTTGATTCTCTGATCTATTCCTCACTAGTCTCTGTTCAGTCAGTTAACTGAAGAATAGTTGACTAGTTAACTCAGCTAGGTGGCAGTTCACTCCCATAACTGACTGAGAGACTAGACTAGGTGGAAGTTCACTCCTGTAACTGTTGGTGTGTTTACAGATCACTTTAGACCACCACTATGGTGCATTGGTTCTCCTCCAGTGTGCACTCATTGAGTTATATAGAGTATATCATGTGTAAATTATTCATTATTGATTACTGTTAATGAGAATTCTTCTATTATTTCTCTCCTTCTTCTTCTTTCTCAAATTATTTCTGCAAATGTGTGTATTATTGTTTAGATAGATCTATTCTGTGAATTTTTAACACATTTACATGGTATCAGAGCCAACATACTACTAAGCAAAAGATACACAAAAATTTCTTGTAGGTACAAAAGATTAAAGACAACAAAAAGATGGATTTCCAAAAAGAATTCATTCTTACACCTTATAAATTTTTTGCATGGAAGGAGAAAATAACCATACATATTAGAATGAGAGGGTTGTACATGTTAACCATGAATACAGTTACAAAACTGACATCATCCATAGAAAAATCCAAGTACTTAAATCACATGGATGAGGCACTCGAAACAATTTGCAGTCTTATTTCTCCTGATATCTTTTTTCATATATCTTCCTGTAAGACTCCCAATGAATCCTAGACCACCTTGGAAGGGCTCTTTGGAAAATAGGATGAGATGAGGGGACATATGTTGGAGGTGGAGCTGCTCACATTGGATCCAAAACTCTTCAACAATATCCAATATTTATTTACAAAATTCAAGGATTTATTGTCGCTACTCAAAGCTTGCGAGGTTGATAAATCGAAGGAGGAGAAACAAATGGTTCTTACCATTCCCTCCAAGATTGGTCATGAATTCTTCATATTTGTAGATTCCACATTCCATTATGTCAGATTCACCTCTGGAGCCACCTGGAATATGCCTTCTCTTGAGGAATTTATCGAATCCCTGACACAAGAGAAAACCAAGCTCATTATCATGGGCACAATCAAAGGCCCAAGGGCACATGCACTCACTTTTCAATATGGAAGCCATAAATAAATAAATCTAAAGATAAAGATAAATGGAAATCGCATGCACATCTGAAGAAGGAAGGGTACACAAAACCCTTCATTGATGCCTCTGGATCCAAAGGGGAAAAGGGAAAAAAAGGGGATAAATGCATGTACCGTCACAAAAGATTCCATCCATAATCCACATGCATGCAAAAAAAAATAGATCTAATGACTCAAATACTTCAAAAAAACAACCTTGGATATCGCATCCCCAAGGGTGCCAAGAAGAAGAAGCCAGAACATCAGATTTCCAAGAAAGGCAATTCTATTCATGCCTTTATTTCCATCAACTCCTCTCACGATGCTTGGATCATTGATTCATGAGAATAAAATCACATGGTTGCATAAAAATAAATATACTCTTCATTGGATGTATGAAAAGTTCCTCCTATTCTGATGGAGGACAACTCTTCTGTCGAAGTCACTGGAAAAGGAAGGATTGAACTCACCAACATAAGCTTTGAGAATGTGTTGTGCGTTCCCAAGATTTCCGCCAACCTTCTCTTCGTGTATCAGATGAAAAATTCTGGCACCGGAAAGAAATTCATATTCAAACTAAATTTTGTGGGCATCTATGACATGCAAACCAACTCCAAGGTTGCTACCAATGAGGTAAATCATCAGTCTAGATTGTATACTTTTTCTGAATTCATTGAACCTGATTATGCTTTATTGCTTACTCATGTTGATGAAAGTAGTAGGATATGGCACACAAGTCTTGGATATTTGAATTTTAGATACATGCAACAACTTATCAAGCAAATATTGGTTGATGGTCTACCAGAAATCCATTTCTCCAAGGGAGTATGTGAGGGATGTGTTCTCTGAAAACGTCCTCAAGAGAATTTTGACAAAAGAAAGTCTCAGGGAGATTCCACACCTTTAGATATGATCCACAGTGACCTTATGGGTCCTTTTCCACATCCATCCATCAGAAAACCGAGGTTTGTTCTCATTTTTGTTGATGATTTCTCACGTTTTACATGTATCTACTTTCTCAGGAAAAAATCCAAGGTCTTTCAACACCTCAAAGATTTTAAAGCCATGGTTGAGATACATTCCAGAAAGAATATCAAAGTCCTCCAAACTGATTACGTTGGAGAGTATGTAAATCATGATATCCATTATATTTTCCATGAGGTAGGGATTTGGTTGCAGCATGCAATTCCCTATACTCTGCAACAAAACAGAGTTGTTGAGCGGAAAAACATATCTCTAAAGGAGATGGCATCTTGCATGCTACATGAAAATTCACTACCACAAAGAATATGGGCCAAAGCACTTAATTGTACAACATACATCCAAAATAAATATCCCCATAGATATGTCAAGGATAAGACCCCCTACGAGTCTTGGAGCGGCCTCAAACCGGAAGTGGCCCAATTTCACATTTTTGGCTCACATGCATGGGCCCAGATTCCCTTTGAAAAGAGGAAGGCACTTGATCCACATAGCACTGAGTGTATTTTTGTTGTATACCTAAAGGTATGAAGGGATATAGGCTTATTGATCTTTCCTCAAACTGACTCATCATTGAGCGAAGTGTCCAATTCGAGGAAAGTGTCTCGCATGCACCTTAGTAGCCACATGCAAACACCTTCATTCTTCCACCTATCCGATATGATGAGAATGCACATGCCAACTCTTATTCAAATGAGAGTTCTGATTCAGAGGACTTAGATGATTCAGATTCAGATTCATTACATTCAGATGTAGATTTAGAGCATCCATATGCAGTGGCACAGCTAGATAAGAGGCCCAAGAGGGCACAAACTACTCTTTAGGACGCACGGGATCTCGTTGGTGATCCAGACGATACTAGGAGTATTCGATCTGATTTCCAAGAGACTCCTGTTGCACTCACTTCCACTGAACCATTTCCCTCCAGACATCTTTTCTTGGTTCAGTCTTCAGATCCACAGTCTTATGGCGAGGCTGCTAAAACTCCCTTTTGGTTATCCACCATGCAGGAAGAGTACAGATCCCTCCTTGAGAAACATACTTGGGATCTGGTTCCCCTTTCTTCTAGGAGGAAGCTTGTCAAATGCAGATGGGTCTATAGGACCAAGAGTGCAAAAAATGAACATATTAGTAGATACAGAGCCAAGCTTGTCGCCAAAGGATTTCAACAAGTTCATGGTATTGACTATGGTGATACCTTCTCTCTAGTAGCGAATATGGATTCCATATGATTGGCACTTGCCATTGTGGAAGCCAAAGGATGGGAAGTCCATCAGATGGAGATCTATATGGAGCAACCCCAGGGATTTATGCAGGACTCATCTTTGGTATGTCTACTAAAGAAGTCCCTTTATGTCCTCAAGCAGGATCCGAGGGCATGGTATGCCAAGATGGATTCCTACCTGCTGTCACAAAACTTTGTACATTGTAAGTCAGAACTAAATGTCTACATGCTCAGGATGAATGATTCACTTCTAATTTTAGTTTTGTATGTTGATGATCTACTGATCACCGGTTGCTCGACTTTAGCGATTGCTGCAGTCAAGAGGATTCTACATGACAGGTTTTTGATGATGGACATGGGTCTTCTACACTTCTTCCTTGGACTCAAGATCAGTCAATATGCATTAGGCATGAAACTTTATCAGGCCAAGCATGCCCAAGATCTCCTTGAGAAATTTCACATGATAGACTACAAGTCTGCTCCGACTCCTTTCCTATCAGGAGTCAAAATTGAGGATGGTGGGGAGACTCCACTGGTTGACAGAACACTATATAGATAGCTAGTGGGGAGCTTGCTTTATCTCACACACTCCAGACCAGAATTATCCTATGCAGTTGGCACAGTTTCCAGGTTCATGCAGAAGCCACATGAGCTACATTGGAAGGTTGCAAAGTGTATCCTTTGATACGTATAGGGCACCATCACCTTTGGGATTCATTATGTAGAAGACTCTACATTAGATCTTATCAGGTTTACTAATTTTGACTGGGCTGGTGATAGCACTGATTGCAATTCCACATCTGGTTACTCAATCAGTCTTGGTTCTGGGCTTATCTATTGGTTGAACAAGAAGCAATCTTCCATTTCTCTATCTTCAGTCGAGTCAAAGTACATAGGGGTAGTTAGCATAACCATTCAGGCTATGTGGCTACAACATTTTCTCACTGAGGTGGGCATTCAATTTCATTGTCCAATCATCATATGGTGTGATAACTAGAGCACTCTGAATTTTTGTAGAGATCAAGTTCAGAGGCAGTGGATGAAGCACATCGAGATCCACATTTACTACAACTGGGACTTAGTACATGAGGGGATCATTAACCTACAGTTATGTCCTTTAGCAGAACAGATGCCAAACATCTTCATCAAGACCTTCATTGAACATAAGTTCTATTCTTTGTGAAGTCATCTTTGAGTGAAAGACACAGTTTCCTAGCAATTGTAGTTCTTCTTTTTACATACATTTTACCTTGAGGGGTTTTTTTCCCATGAGGTTTTCCCTTTTTCCTCACTTTATTTTAGTGTACTTTTGTATTTGGGTACCTAACATGGACTCGTTGTCGGGATCCATTCTTTATTTTCACCATAGTGTTGTTCAGGAGGGGTGTTGGAGTTACTTCACACACACCTAGGATTTTTTTTCCTAAGGTGTTTCCTTATTTATTAGTCATAATTAGTCATTATCCAGTCTCCTATATTTTATGGGAGAATATTCCACCTGCAGAATATTCTCCTTCAGTTGACAATTTAGTTTGACTAGTTCAGTTGAGTTTAGATGTTGCATTGGTTTTGTCACCATGCAACATTGGGATCATCACCAGTTAATGCACACTTGCCTTGGGATCTTCATGAAACTGGTGCATTACCCTTGATTCCCTAATCTAGTCCTCACTACTCCTTTGTTTAGTTAGTTAACTAAATACTAATTGAATAGTTAACTCAACTAGGTGGAAGCTCACTCCTGTAACTACCTGAGAGACTAGACTAGGTAGAAATTCACTACCGTAATTGTTGGTGTGTGTCCATATCACTCTATACCACCACTATGGCGCATTGGTTCTCCTCTAGTGCGCACTCATTGAGTTATATAGAGTATATCATGTGTAAATTATTCATTATTCATTATGGTTAATGAGAATTCTTCTATTTTTTCTCACCTTCTTCTTCTTTCTCCAATTCTCTCTACAAATGTGTGTATTATTGTTTATCTAGATCTATTCTATGCAGGTTCAACACATTTACAAGTTTCCTAGAAAAAATGCTCCTCCACTGGTACTTTACTTGTCATCAATACTTCCTGCCCAATATACATATGTATATGTTGTTAGAGTGAAGTCCTAACTTCTTGAATACCACAAGACAAAGTCCAATGTGCCATTCATATATATGAATATTCTTTTTACTGCTTGGACATGTGTCTCCTTTGGTGCATATTGAAATCTTGCAACCAATCCTACTTCTTTCATGATGTCTAGCCTTGATGTTGTCATGTATACTAGGTTTCCAATCGTTGACCCATAGAGTGTTTTCTTTTCTTCCGGATATTCATCATATTTTCTCAAGTTATATCATGTGATCATGGGTGTACTAACAGGTGCCAAGTATTCAATTCTGAATTTCTTCAACATTCCCTTGATATATTTGGTCTGATAAATGAATATGCCTTTGCTGGATTGAGAAATCTGCAMCCCTAGAAAGAATGGAAATTCTCCAAGAATGGATATCTCATTTTTTTTTCATTTCTTCTGCAAATGTTTGGCTCATTCTATCATCATTACTTCCAAATATGATATCATCCACATAAACCACAATGATTAATAAATTTTCATTGTTTTTTTTTTTTATGTAAATATGGTTATTTGTTTCTCCTCTTTTGAAACCTTGTTGTTGTAGGTATTTGTCAAGTCTTGAATACCAAGCTATAGGATATTTCTTTAGTCAATAGAGTGATTTCTTCATTCCTCATACATGATCTTTTCTTCTGTCAATTGAAATCCCTCTGAATTCTCAATATATACTTCTTCCTCTAAATTTCCATTTAGAAATGTTGAATTGACATCCATTTGATAGAATTTAAAGTTATTGAAACACCCAAATGAAAAAATATTTTGATTGCTTCTAATCTTGGAACTGGAGAAAAGGTTTCTTCAAATTAAATACCCTCAACTTGAGCATACCCTTTATAGACCATTATTCCGTTTTTCTCACTATTTGTCTATTTTCAAACAATTTGTTTCAGAAGACCCATTTGGTGCCAATCACATTCTTGTGTTTTGGTCTAGGAACAAGCTCACATGCCTCATTCTTCTTAATTTTATTTAGTTATTATTTCATAGCATTAACCCAATGCTTATCTTCAATATCTTATGCAAAGTTCTTGGGATCTATTTTAGATCGTGAAAAAAAGTCCAATCTTCATATAGTTTGAACTCTTGTATCTACATCACCAAGAATATGATTTTTTGGATGATTCTTTTGAAAAAATCAGGATGATATATTTAGATACAGACATTCTATTTCTTCTTGTTCTTTATTTTCTTGTTCCTCTTCTTCTTCTATGTATATTTTCTCCTATGGATGTTCATTTGTTTTTGACTTTTCCTTTGAGGTATTTCTCCATCCACTCTTACATAAATATTATCTACATCCTTCTGTAGTATTTTGTTTTAGCATTTGTAGGCCTTGCTTCTATATGCATAGCCAAGAAAGATACATTTGTATGTTCTGGAATCAAACTTGCCTAAATTATCTTTATTTCTCTTTATATAGCACTTGATTCCAAATACTTTGAAGTATTTGACTGTATCTAGTCTACCTTTCCATAATTCATAAGGTGTCTTGGTGTTGTTCACTCTAATTTGTGCTCTATTCAAAATCTATATTTTTGTGTTGATTGTTTATCTCCAAAAGGTGTCTGGTAGCTTGGCTTCATTCAACATTGTTCTAGCCATTTCTTGTACAGTTTTGTCTTTATTTATACAACTCAATTTTTTTGTAGAGTCCTTGCTACCGAAAAAATGTCTCTTGATTCCATGATTCTCACATAATTCATCAAATTCATAAGAGGTAGACTAACCTCCTATGTTTGATCTTAAGCACTTGATTTTTAAATCAATGTCATTTTCAACTAGGGATTTGAAAGATTTAAAATTATCAAATGCTTCATATTTTTCTTTAAGAAATGTGACCCATTTCATTCTTGTGTAATCATCAATAAGTATCATAAAATAACTCTCACCTTTTAAAGTTTGTGTTCTTCCTGGCCCACAAAGGTCTGTGTGTACAAGATCTAATGTCTTTGATGTTGAGTACTCCTTTGTTTTGAAGCTAACTCTTTTTTGCTTCCCATGCCGACATGGCTTGCAAATAGTGTCAGGAAGTTTTGAGATCCTTGGAATATCTCTTATTGTTTGTGTCTTGCTGCATTTTACTATATTGTCAAAGTTTTTATGACCTATCCTTCTATGCCATAACTAGATTTCATTTACTTGTCCCATACAAAAATTTTCTCCTTTGACTTCATCGAGAACATATACATTGCTCAGGGTTTTTTTTGCATTTACCACTAATATTCCTAAATCTACATTCCTTATCTGACATCCTTTGGAATAAAATATGAGGTTGTAACCTTGATCACACATTTTATTTACACTTAGAAGGTTTTTTTTTAACCCTTCAACATACAAGACATTATATGCTTTAGTCTTTCCATTATTAAGACTAATTGTACCTTTTCCAACCAATCTTGTAGAAGAATTATCCCCAAAGGTAATGTTGCCTCCTTTCTATTCCTTTAGGGTGAGAAACTTTTTATGATCCCCTGTCATTTGGTTTGAACATCCACTATCAATCTATTATTAGCTTCCTTTGTCTTAAGCATATATTCCAAGTCCACATTCTTCCTTCTTTGCTTCTTCTTGCTTCCTTTTCCACTCTTTGTGTATTCTTCTCTATTCTTGGTAAGAAAATATTCTTCCCTATTTTGTTTAGGATACTTTTTTATGTTTCTTCTACAATCATATGTTATGTGCCCATATTTACTGCACTTATAACATTCAATATTGTAATCAAGTATGGGAGAAAATGAATTTTAGTTTCTATCAACAAACCCATGAGAAATTCTAGTTTTGTTGCTCATATAATAATTCTTTGAGGTCTTATAAGAACCTATATTTTTATCACTCACATGATCACTTCTTTCATAATATTTACAATGTAGTGCTTTATGACCAAAATTATTGCAAGAAAAACAATATCCAAGAAGAGATTTTGGTATCGGGTTGTGAAATGCCTTCTTGGTAGAAAAACTTGTTTGAACTCATTATTGTTTTTCTTGTGAGAAGAATGAATTTTATGTTGGTAATCATTTCCTTTCCTATTTCTACTTTCACTATTGATGGATCCTTTGAGAATATCAGTATAACTTTTAGGCCTTTCTTTATTTTCATTTTATGATCGCTTTGTGACTTTAGTGCTAGCTTCTCCCTCGAGGGTCTGTTTTTCTTCATCATAGCCATGACGAAGAAAAATGGTGATAAATGGTGACCTTTGGTAACTAAGAATATTATCTAATATTTCAGTACTCTTTCCAAACTTCAAGATTCTACTCAATTGATTAGTTTTTTTCTCTAGTTCCTTTCTTAAGGAAATGATTTCAACCTATAGCTTCTCACAATTTTCTTCCTTTCCTTTCAGTTGGCTTCTGACCACTTCTTATATATTTTTTTCCTCTTATAGTTGAGTCTTTAGGATGATAATTGTTTTTTCTGTTTCATCAATATCATAATCCTTATTTTCATAATTATGCAATTGATATTTCTATTTTTATTCTTTCCCTTGAGTCTTTCTATTTCTTTTGAGGCACTCATGAATTATGCTTCAAGATTCACTTCCCCATCAATGTCTTGTTATTATTAATTTGATTTTTCTTTCTGATTGTATTCATTTTTTATATCAACAAAATTTGTATCCATGGCCATAAAGAGGAATTCTACTTGGCTAGCCATGTGTTCTCCAAAACATATCCTCCCAATGGTTAGACTATTTCCAAAGGAACCTGCTCTGATTCCAATTATTGAACTTATTCTTATACTTAGAGGGGGGCATGAATTATTACAAGATAATTTTTACTTTAAATAATCATTCATCAATAATTAACTAACTTTAAAACAATAAATGCATTAAAACAAAAATTACAGTACATGCAGTTTAATTTGGAAATCCTTGTGGGAGAAAACCACAAAAACTTATATTTATAAATGTTTGTAGGAACCAACCTACCATTAAAAATCTTTTAGGCACCAACCTAATAGAGACACCAATCTCTTCATTTGAGCACCAACTCAACAAGATATCATGTAGGAAACAACCTACTAGATACACTAATCACCTCACCCGAGCACCAACTTAGTAATACTTGCATAGAGACTAATATAAGATCTTCATAAACAACATACTTTTTATTTGATTTGTATGCTTCATACTTCAATCATTTCAAAACATAATTATAACCTTAACTTTCATGCTCCAACACCTCTCCTTGCTTCGTAACCCAAACATAGCTTCAAACCCTAGTCATATTTAGCCTTCATTCTCTAGAGAACCTCATAATATCATTCCCAGAATATGATTCTAGACTACAACATCCAAACCTCAAAATGACACACTTTTTAGTATCATAGACCTTATTACTTCATAGTGCAACCTTAAACCTCCAAGAAAACTCCTCTTGCACCTTTAGACCCCAAGAATACTCCCCAACTTCTCTTGCGCACCTCATATCTCTTATGTGCACTTGTTCTTGATCTTGTTGCTTGGGTACTCTCCAAATGCACACATCTATCTTGTATTTATATTTTTTCTACATTCACATACATGGTCGACTTGTAAAATTAGTTGGATCGACCTGTAAAATTGGTTGGGCCGACCTGTACTTTCTAGCTTGGTTGACTTGGAAAAATATTTCATATCTCCTCATTCCTACAGAGTTAAAGGGAGTGTCATATACTGTTGGAAAGGTCTCAAAATAATATTTTCAACGATATATCTTATGCTCCCATTTAATCTATTTCTTCAAAGTAAAACAACCTTCAAAGATAGGGTATCCAAACTGACCATCAAAAATCCAAAAAAAATATTTCCAACAATCTCCAACTTGCAATATTTATCATGGACATTTGTAGTCTCCCACTTTCATTGATATCAATGACAACAATATTTCCAATATTGAAAATCCCTATTTCTAGTGCATGTTGATGTGCTCCAATAGTTCCTTCCCTTTGATCTTAACCTAGCAATATGAATCCTTTTATCTTGTTGGTGAAGATCTATGTGATTTAGAGTAAGTGAATTCTCTTCAAAGGCAGGTAATTATGTTTGGATAATTTCTTTGCAATTAACTTTCTATTATCTAATTGAATCCCAATCATGGAATTTTCTAGAATTTTCATCTATTTCCATATCATTTGCATTCTTGTCAAATTTATTAACATGATTTCCTTTATTATAGTTTTGGGATCTTTTTCATTTGGGAGTAAGGGAAGTGGCATTCCTCTTCTCAAGCTTATATTTACTTGGATACTTTCCATCATTGTAATATCCTCCATATCAAACTAAATTATTTTGACTACCTCCTACAAAGAAGAGATAGGCACCCCTTATAGGAGGATTCAAAGTGTTACTAGAAGAAAGTGCTACAGAACCTCCTCTTCTGCTATTTTAAAATATTCATATTTTCCTTCCCAAGGTAGTAAGATTATCATAAATGTTAAGAATTTCCTTGTCCCAAATGACCTTCTTCTTTGACCTTTTTTTCAAACTGAATAAAGCATGGACATCATCTATGATTTTCATCTTTTCTTTGTTGTGAGAATTGTGAATAAGAGTATGTTCTTCATCTATTTCCTTAGTATTCATGCATAATTCCTCATTATCTCCTATCCCATATACTTGCTCATTTTTATTAGGAAAACATGTGTTATATTTGTGTATTACCATGTGCACCTTAAAAATCCCCTTGGTGTAAAAGCCTTGAATTCCATGAATCTCCTTCATGTAAAATGAATTAAATCATTATTATATTTCAACAAGTTGGGTGATGACTTTCACAGTGAAACCTATTCCCCTAAAAGGATTTGTGATGAATTGGTTTCTCTTCTTTCATTCGAATAAAGTGGACCACATTTGATATTGACAACAAAATTCAATGAAAAAAGTTGATCACATACAAACTTGGGAAAAAAATAGGTTTCCCCTCAAACCTGTAAAGCCTAATATATGTATAATGTTCTCCATAAAAATATCCCCCCTTTTCCTGTGAGTAAATTCATAGATTCTATAGTTAATATATCATGTTTATTGTTGGTTATCATATTTTTAAATATCTTGACAAAGGCATCTTTAATTATATAGAATTAAAAGGGGAACTTATGGATCAATAGATATGGATACCAACACTAAATCAACTTTGTCTTTAATTTGACATCCTCTTTTGGAAATACTTAAATGAATTACAAAATACCAACAATAAATCAGATGTAAATACATAAGGAATTGCTTAGTTTTTTGAAAGTTGGATAATTGGTGGGTAACTTCATTGGATATAAGCTTCCCCCAATAAAAAGTTGTATTCCTATGTAGTGTATGATACATGATGTATAAAATGTAGATGGGCACATGAACTATGGTTTCTTGGCCAACCACCCATGAAAACAACCATGCTAATTATTGGTAGAGCTTGTCAAATTCTATTATCTCTATGTGGTATGATCCAGAACCCTTTTTTGTTGGATGTAGAATTTATTCCTTTAATATAGTGTTTCCACCTCCATGGGAATCCAAAAAGGCATCAACTTCATTGACCTTGAATATTTTGGTCATCTTTGGCAGAAACAACATTCTTCTAAAATTTAGTGTTTTGAGGGAAACATGAATCTTTCCATCTTCCTTTACATTAATCAACCTATGCCTAAAATCGAAGCATTTATAACATCAATGGATGACCTCTCTGGAGTCAAGAGATTCATGGATGCAACCTGATTTTACCATGATGGATGTCCAAATTTATAATTTCTTTGATCCTCTTCTTGCATCTCCTAACACTACTTGTAATCAATTCTCTAGTAATAATATATGATATTCTGAGATAGAAAATTCAATGTATATCCATGATAGAGATCAAAATTTTTCTTGGGTTACAACCTGTACTTTCACACTTTTCCATTTTAGCAATGTGTTTCTAAATAATGCACAACTATCATCTAATCACTTCTTAAATCTCCCACCAAATATCATAGTACAATTATAACATTCATAAAGGATTTGTTGTCTTAGATCTATCACTGAACTTTGCATTGAATGAGAAAATTATACACATCGATGTAGCAAGCGAACATGTAATTTTGATTAAAATCCTGGGAAATAGTGTAAAGGGTAGTTGATTTGGAATGGATCCAAACACAAAAGATTGGTTGTAAGCCTCAATATCTAAGGGAATTTGGAAATTAAGGAAAGTTAGTAAATATGTGAAATCCATTGAAAAGTGGAAAAAGACAAAAGAGAAGAAAAGTGGAAAGGTCAATCCTATTGGTCTTCCCATTACCCCAACTCTTCCTACATTTTCTTGTACTTTCACTCTCAAATGGATTATTTTGACCAGGAGGAGAGAATGAAAAGAAGGAGG
>JASDQU010881047.1:20954-33565 GCA_032191745.1 Picea mariana
TTCGATGCCAGTAAAATCTCTAGGAGGATCTTCTTACTACGTAATCTTCATAACTAACTATTCAAGAAAGACTTGGTTATATCTACTCAAGACAAAAGATGAAGTATTCAACAAGTTTCAAGAGTTCAAAGAATAAGTAGAAAATCTCACGATAAGAAGATCAAGATGCTAAGAACTGATAATGGTGGAGAATACATATCAAAGGAATTTGTTGCATTCTGCAAATTGGCAGGGATTAGGAGGGAGCTGACTGTTCCTCATAATCCTCAACAAAATGGTGTAGTAGAAATAAAGAATAGATCTATTGAAGAAACCATAAAATCCTTACTAAATGATCAAGGTCTATCCATGTTCTTATGGGGAGAAGTAGCAATGACAACAATATATGTACATAACAACAGTCCTCATAATATATTGAAGGACATGACACCAGAAGAAGCTTTCTCAGGTGAGAAACCTAAAGTGGAAAATCTAAGAATATTTGGATGTCTTGTTTACTCTCACATTCCCAAGGACAAGAGAAATAAACTACAACCTTCAGGAAAGAAAGGGATATTCGTGGGATACAGTGATTCATCCAAAGCTTATAGAATATATATTCCAAAACAAAACAAGATCGAATTCAACAGAGACGTAACATTCAATGAGAAGATGACCTTCAAGAAATCCATAGAAGAAACTATAGAAGAAGAAGAGATTGAAGAACTTAACGAAGAAAGCACAGAAAATGAAAATGACGAAAATGAACTACATGATCATCCTATGTAGCCATGTGAAAACATTGATTCAGATATCATACCTAAGACCAAGAAATGACCAGCTTGGCTTGAAGCTACCTTACAAGATGCAGAAAGACTCAAGGTTCCAGAAGGAACATTCAGAAAGAGTAAAAGACCTAAAAGATTCTCAAGTTATGCATCATACATGACAAAGATTCTAGATGAAGAACCTACCACATTTGAAGAAGAAGTTCAAAAGGGACAATGTAAAGAAGCTATGACAGAAGAGCATCAATCCATTATGAAAAATGAGGTATGGGAAATCATACCAAGACCTAAAGAAAAATAGGTGGTAACTTCAAAATGGGTGTACAAGATCAAACATGTAGCAGACAGAAGCGTGGATAAATACAAGGCAAGATTTGTAGCTAGAGGGTTCTCCCAGAAGGAGGGAGAAGATTATGAGGAGACGTTTTCTTTGGTGGCTAGATATACTTCCATCAGAGCTATCATATCTCTTGCCGCTTCCATGGGATGGAACCTACATTAGATGGATGTAAAGACATCTTTCCTCAATGGAGTAATTGAATAAGAAGTATATATTGAACAACCTCAAGGGTTTGAGGTACATTCCAGAGACACTCACGTTTGCGATTAAATAAATCTCTATATGGACTCAAGCAATTTCTAAGGGCTTGGTATGCCAGAATGGACAACTATCTAATGAGACTTGGTTTCTCCAAGAGTCATGAAGATCCAAACCTTTACTATAAAGCCGTGGACAATGCACCTGTAATCCTACTATGTTGATGCTCAATTCATAATAGGTGAAGAGTCTCTCATCATCCAGTGCAAGAAGGAATTAGCTTCTAAATTTGATATGAAAGATCTAGGTCTCATGCATTATTACTTGGGACTAGAAGCATGGCAGAAGCATGGTGAAGTATTCCTTGGACAAGGAAAGTACGCAATAAAGATCCTTTAGAAATTTGGAATGATGGATTGTAAATCAATGGACACTCCTATGAATGTGGATATAATAAAAGTGAAAGATCTAGATTCTGATCCAATAGACCCATCTCTATATCGAAAACTAATTGGGTCATTGATGTATTTGGTAAATACTCAACAAGACATTTGCTTTGTTGTGAATACACTAAGCTAGTTCTAGGTGGAACTAAGACATGAACACTGGATAGCTGCAAAGCATGTATTAAGATATATTCAGGGGAAAATAAACTATGGCTTGAGATATACCGCATCCAATGATATCCAACTTCACGGATTCACAGACTCTGATTGGGAAAGAAGTGCAAAAGACAGAAAGAGCACTTCAGGTATGTGTTTCATCTTGGGCTCCGCTATGATATCTTGGGGCAGTAGGAAGCAAAAGTCCATCACACTCAACAAAACAGAAGCAGAGTATATGGAAGTATGTCAAGCATGCACAGAAGCAATATGGCTAAGGAAGTTAATCTTCGATTTATTTGATCAGATTCTAGAATCAACCATAATATATTGTGATAATCCGAGTTGTATAAGATTATCAGAACATCCCGTGTTTCATGAAAGGTTGAAACACATTGAGATCAAATACTGCTTTATTCAAGATAAAGTCTAAGAAGGAGAGGTAAATCTCGAATATATCCCCACTGATGAGTAGACAACAAATATCCCGACAAAACCTCTATCCAGAATAAAGTTTGCATATTTCTGAGAGAAGATGGGGATCGTGGAAATAACTCCCTTAGTTGAAAGGGAAGAAACAAATCTCCAGGTTGGGAGGGAGCACTGAAAATATTATTGAAGACATTTATTTTTGTGATTGAAAAATAGTCCAGCTTGGACAGATTCTTTTCTGTTCAAAAAGTGGATTGAGATTTCTGATGGACAACGATTTCCCATTGTGGTTAACATGGGAAATGGTCCAGATTTCTGATGTATCATAGACAGTGACTTCCCATTGTGGTTAACATGGGGAGTGGTCTAGGGCAGCCTCTCTTCTTGTGGGTTACTGAAGAAGACTGGCCCACCTCATCGGACATCGATTTCTCATTTTGGTTAACATGAGGAATGGTCTGTTTTGGAGGTTGATGGAAGACAATATTTTCCTCTTGTGGTTAATAGAGGAAATGGCCTGGATAGTCATTCCTTAGGGTTTATACATTCTCTCTAGGGTGCACTTTTATTAGTGTAGGAGGAATGGCCCAGGGTGGGGAATGGTCTAGGCTCAATAATCAAGGAAAGACATTCCTTAGGGTTTATACATTCTCTCCAGGGTGCACTTTGATTAGTGTAGGAGGAATGGCTCAGGGTGAGTAATGGTCCAGGCTCAGAAAGCAGAAACAATCATTCCTCCTTGTTTGAGAAGAATAGGGCATATATTCCATTGTTGATGTTCTATACTGAGGGCAGATATTCTTTCAGATCTCACAGATGTGAGTGAAAGATTGGCCCAGATGATTCAGTTTATTTTAACAATATTTTCTGTGCAGGTTGTCATCAAATGATTGTTATGGAGACTGCCTGTCTCCAGACAATAGAGATATACTACTATGGTGGATATGTTCCACTGTTTGTGACTATGTGTCATGGTTTGAGTAGTTGTGTACTACCATGGATAGACACAGTTGTGTTCTATCAATTGATATTGTCCTAGTTGTCATAGGATATTATCCAGTTGGATAATAATGACGATGCTCGTGATACTACCAGTTGAATGGTCTGTTTGTGCTCAAGACCATACCTCCCTAGCTAGGAGGGAGTGTTGGTATTATGGTAGCTTCGGGAGGTATGAACCTTTATTGTGACCTTTGACAAGATTAGAATGTTTTAGAAGGAAGAAAAGAATCGAAGGAAACCCTAGACAAGATGTCAGTTACAGAAATATAATTAATATGAATTAATTAGTACCCAGAAGGAGAATTCGACCCCAGTAAGTCTGCCAGAACCACTATAAATATAGGGCACCACTCTCTCATTTGACACACTTCTCAGCAGTTGCAGAGAGCCAGTTCTACGTAGTGCAGTTGCAGTTATGTGCACAAATCCTGGGGAAGGTATTGCGCTAGATTTTGGGTGGGACTATCTGATCAGCTTGGTTACTTCTTGCTTGGTGCATTAGCCTCTCTTGGTTATTGGATTGCTACCAGGATTATCTTCTATATCAAGGTCAAGGTGCTCAGAGGGTGGCGTTGGCCTATGGTTGGGTGACAAGGGTATTCTCAATGGTAAAACAAGCACAATCCTTCATATTCTAACAAAAATAAGGACGATGGGATAGGAGATCCTTTAAAACAAATTCTCAAGGAAGCCCTTAAGTGATAGAGGAACAAGATGATGGACAACTTTGCACAAATCCTTCGACAACTACCGACAAGAAACACATCCACCTCAAGGGGAGGTGCTATCTCCTTCAAGGTACATATCAATTTTTATATTCTTATATTTGAAGGTCAAACATATGTGGATTCCATAGATAAATGGTTAAACCTTCTAGAAGGGTTTTTTTCTATCCACAACTTTTTCGATAGGGAAAATATTACATTTGTGCTCCTTAAGGTTTTCCCCCATGTTAAGGATTGGTGGGATACTTTCTGTGAGCAAAAGGAAAATGAGGGATCCACATTATTTGCAGTTGCACCCACTTGGGGTTCCTTCAGGGATGTTATTAAGGAACAATACTACCCTGTTAGAAGTTATGACAACTTATATACAAGATGGACCAGACTATGGTAGGAAAGAGACCAAACACTGCCAGAGTTCACCAATATATTCCATACCTTGTGCACCAAGCTGGGTATCAAATATTTTGAACGACATCTAGTGATTAAGTACTGTGGAGGTCTGCATAGATACATCTAGACAAAAATGTATTTTTTGGACATCACATCCTTGGGCGCGGCCTATCGATATGTCATCAAAATTGAGCAGAAGATTAAACAAAAGACATGAAAGTTTGGGTCTAAGAACCCCTCACAACAGAAGCAGGGCAACAACATCCCCAACCCATAGAACAAAGGACAGAGAAAATATGGGAAACCTCAGGACAACCAAACCAAGATGAAAGCAAAGAAGGACAATGGGAAGACAATGAAAGATACTGGGAAGTGGTGCTACTTCCATAAGATCCCCTAGCATAACACTACTAATTGTTGCTCAAAGCAATCACTGGTGGCTTAGGTAAAATACTCTGAATCAAATGTAGGTTTTGACTCTGAGTCTGAACTGAACTAGTTGAGGGGATATGGATCATTGATGTGTAACCCAGTGCAACCATTGCTACCACCAAGATCCATACCAAAGAACCAGATGATCTAGAGGAAGGTGAGCACCTCTTTCATTCACAGATGTGGGTGAAAGGCACTCCACTGCACTTCATCATTGATAGTGGTATCCATAAGAAATTCATCTTAGAAAAGTTCATCAAGTGGCTAGCCCTATCAACAATTCTACACACACAACCCTACATCATCAGATGACTCCATCAAGGAAGCGATATTCGCATCGAAAAATAGTGTTTCCCGTCGTATGGCATCAAGCCATTCAAGGATGAGGTATTGTGTGATGTTTATCCCCTTGAAGTTTGTGATGTTTCTTGGGCCAACCTTATTTATGGAAACGTCATGTTGTATATGGGTCTAGGCCTCACAGTGTTATTATTACTTTGAACATGAAAGTGTACAGGATACCCGAGGTAGTCCCACCCAGTTTTATTTCCTTGATCTCTGCCAAGCAATGCAGGAAGGTCATTTCTCATACCCTGAAGTTTTTCTTCTTCGTGATTCTCTCTCAAAGTGAGTGAAAGGTGGCAGCCACATCCATGGCCTCCACGATCAAGCTCTCCATGAAGAAAAAGCAAGTGGATAAGGTCGTGGAAGAATACAAAGACATCTTCTCATCACCTACTAGGGTACCTTTCTACTGTTAGGTCAAGCATCCCATCGATCTAACCCCCGGTGCACCACTGTCCAATGGACTAGTCTATCACTGCTCTCTACTAGAAAATGAGAATATCAAGTGTCAGATCGAAGAAATACTCCATAAGGGGAACATCCAACCCAATTCATCACCTTGTGGAAGCCCATCGCGTTGTTGTAGAAGAAAGATGAGATCTGGTGACTTTACATTGATTATTGGGCCCTAAATAAAATAACAGTCAGGAACCAGTACCCAACTCCCCGAATCGACGATCTCCTTGATCAACTCAAGGGGGGAAAATACTTCAATAATATTGATATGAAGTCTAGATACCATCAGGTCCCAATAGAAAAAATATATGTATGGAAAACTGTCTTCAAGTCAAAAGAAGGTCTTTTTGAATGGTTTGTCATGCCCTTTGGTTTGAAAAATTCCCCAACAACGTTCATGAGAATGATGGATGATATCTTGCAGAATTTCACTCATTTTTTTTGGGTGGTGTATCCAAATGATATCCTCATCTACAAAAAGACTCAGGAAGAACATCTAGCATATTCAATAGGTTCTGCACACTCTGCGACAACACAAGCTATATGCCAACTTGGAAAAATTCTCCTTCAACATGGACAAGGTCTAGTACCTAGGCTACATTGTTGATGTGCATGGTGTGCATGTTGATCCATACAAGATCTAAGTCATCCTTATTGGATAGCCCCAACCATGACCAATGAGCTTTGGAGTTTCATAGGCCTTTGCAATTTCTATTGCAGGTTCATGTTGGGATTCTCCCATATTGCATGGGCCCTCAACCAAATAACCAGGGGTGGTGGTAAGGAAAAATATGTGTGGGGCCTATCCAAAAAGAAAGTGTTCTATGATCTAAAGCAACGCTTGTGATCAACCCTAGTTCTTTCATTTCCTGACCTAAAACAACCCTTTGATATTGAGACAGATGCTTCAGACTATGTTGTGGGTGTAGTCATTACTTAGCATGACCACCCCATGGCCTATCATAGTGAGAAATTATCAGATTCCATCCATAAGTACCCTACTTACGAAAAATAAATGTACTCCATTGTGCAATCCTGGCTCCAATTGAGGCATTACTTTCTTGGGAAGGAGACAACCATCCAAACTAATCATAAGCTACTAAATTTCATGCAATCACAAGGAAAATTGTAGAATGACCTCCATAAGAAGTGGTCCACATATTTTCAACAGTTCCACCTCAAGATAAAGTATAAAACAAGAAGTACCAACCAATTCATTGATTTCCTCAGCCGAACTCTAGTCGCAACACTCACCATAGTGTTATATTCTTGTGGTCATGAGACCTCCTAATGGCCCCACCTATATAAGATAGATCCCAACTTCACCAACACCTACCAAATGTTGGGCGCAAACACACCTGTCACTAATTTCCATCTTCAGAACAGGATGCTCTGCCATCTAGGCCATCTCTATGTTCCATCAAGCAAGTGAGCGAAGCTTATTTGGAAAGCCCACTATAGTTGGGTGGTAGGACACTTCGGTGTGGAAAATACAGTGGAAGTGTTGCAATGACTTTTCTACTGGTCAAAACTTCGACAGAATGTCAGCAAGTATATCTGGTACTGCACTTCCTACACTATTTCCAAACTGACCACTAAGAAACAAGGCCTATAAATTCCTCCACCTACTCCTGACAGGCCTTGTGGATCAATCTCAATGGACTACATGTCAGGAATTTCGTCCACCAAGCGGGGAAATGACTATGTGTTTTTTGGTTGTTGATCTCTTTTCGAAGATGGTTATTCTGGCCACCTACAAAAAGAGCATCACAACAGAGGCCACTTCCAAACTCTTCTTTGAACAAGTGTGGGTACACTTTGGTATCCCATATACCATTATCTCATATCGGGACATACAATTCCTTAACACATTCTAGTTGAGCCTCTAGTCATTGCTAGACACCAAGCTCACCAAGTCGATTTCCTTCCACCCCCATATGGATGGCCAAACTAAGGTCATCAATCGAATGATCGTGAACATCTTGCACATGTAAAATTACAAGAACCCCCACACATGGGATGAGATTCTTCCCTATGTTTATCACATCTACAATAAATCCATACATAGCTCAATCGATGACAACCCCTTTCAGGTGGGGTTGGCATTTTATCCATTTGGTCCCATCGATGTTGCACTACACCTTAAGGACACCTAGGAAGAATCATCGCATACTCCAACTGGATCTAACAAAGCCACTCGATTCATTGAGTGGATCCAACACATTTTCCAATAGGTTTAGGATATTTTACAAAAGTTCAATGCCAAGTACAAGCAACGCCATGATCAACATTGGGTGCCACATCAATTTTAGGTGGGAGGCAAAGTTTGGTTGTACTTGCAGAAAGAACGCCTTACAGGGCCTCATAAGAAGCTTCATCCACTCTATTATGGACCTTGCACCATCAAAAAGGCTATGGGTGAAAATGATTTCGATCTGAACCTTCCCCTCTTCTTTAGCTTACACCCAGTGTTCAATGTGGACCTCCTTCGACCTTATTTTCCACCATTATTGGACACCTTGGAGATAGAAGAACAATTGACACCAACATATCTCAACCTTGATTTCATGAAACATGCATCCAATGATCAAATCATGTATAGAAAGGTCAAGGGAAATCACTAGTATAGGATCCAACTTTATCAAGTTGTCAAAGCAGGGCATCTCCTGCACCAAGGCAAGTGGCTCACTTGTGGCAAAATTAAACAAGAATTTCCTCATATGATGGGGGAAATCATTGCAATGGTGACCATTGCTTCCTAATTGGCGATAATTGATCTAGGAAGATATCGATGGCCACCCACCTCTTCCAACTAGCTCAAAACAATGTTTTGGCAACTTACTATTTTTAACAATTTTTCAGTTCCCAAACTTCTAGGGCCATTTTGAGGGACCAAATGATGTTTTTTCATGATGATGCACCTCAATACAACCAAATTCTTTGATTGATCCCCCTAAATGAACCTCCTCATAAATACCTTTCGAACGAGCTATCATGTGCCCTAAACAGAGATCGTATGAAAAAGTTACGACCACAGGAAGTTGATGTACTAACTTACCCCAACAGGGCCCACATGACTTTTGGCGCTTCATCTCCTATGGTTAGGTTTTTGAATGTCTATGGTTTTGGAATTCATTTTCATTGTAAAATTACCTTTAGTTCCTCATTTTACTCATCTTCTTGCGAATGAGCGTAGCCGTCACATCTCTTCCCAAATATAAGTTGCCACCATTCTAACAAGCTTGTTTTCAGTCTGCATTTTAAAGTTTTCAACATATTTCTTATTTAATAGAAGTCAAGTTTTATTGTATATCTGTTATTTTTCACTATGTCTCTATGTTAATAATATAAATCCATGGTTTCATTTTGTTCAGTTCATAAATCCATATCAAGATCCCAATTTGGAGATTTGGGGTCTTGAACCTTCTAGATCCATTTGAGGCATAAAATGGATTTTTTTGTGGTAAAAGATTAGTGAGCATATCTCACAACCCCTTGGAATTGTTATACAAACCATTATCTTTCCAATGATGAAAAAATCACATCAGCCATAGCTTGTACATGGAAGTGATGCCTCCCACAAGTTGACCTACATTGGTGATCATCATGGTACAAGTGGATGGGAATTAAACCGCCATTAATCAAACATGTGGAGATATTCATGTGTGGAATTTCAAAAAGATTCTAAAAGTTATGAAACCTTATCACTAATTGAGGGTTGAGGATGAAATAACCCTAACCCTAGATGGCTATCGGGCTATGTTAAATACTAGGCCACTAGGAGGAGAAAGGGTTTCATTCTTTAGCATTGTACTTGTTCCATAGTTGAGCATAACATCTAGGAGTGGATTTGAGAACATAACCGAGGAGGAATAATATTATATAGTGTTATATCCCTAAAATTCTACCTATGCATATATGACATTGGCCTTTTTGCTTGCATAATTTTCCAAATCACTACTGAGGAACTCTCTTTAAAAAACCATTTTTTGGAGAATATACATGCTCTGTTGCACTACTTCTCATGTACATACGCTTGATGCATGCTAGAAAACCCATGTACATATTCTAGTTGTACACTAAAAAACTCACGTTTACCTTCAAAAATTGCAAAAAATAAAAAATTTCAAGGAATTCAATGGAGTTAATGGGCTATTGGAGGTTTCCCAACCAATTCACCTGTTGTAGGCCATCCCCAAACCGAATAACTATCATTTTGTCATATAAAAGTAGGTCTTCGAGTCTCATTCCAACATCAACCATTATAAGGGTGAAACTTTTCCCAAATCCCTTTCCTTCCTTGCCCAAGTATTTGCAACCCTTCTGAGTTCTTGCCTCAACATTCCCCCTCTAGCCTTTTCTCCTATACAATCCCTTCCTTTCCCTTGAAGTGATCAGCTGATTGAGAGAGAAAGCATTGGGATAAGTGAACTTGGAGCAACATTAAGAGGATTCCGAACAAGGATCACAGAGCGTCGGCCTACAAAGGTTGTAATTTTCGATCTTTGGATTTGAATAAAAGAATCTTTTTCCTGTCCCAAATGATATCTTTATGTCTTTCATTTGATTTATGCATAACGATTTATATCTAACCCTAATATTGATGAGTATAAATATAATATTTTTAGCATTGTTTTCCTAAATACTCTTGCAGGTCAGCTTTGGGAGGAGACTTGCATCCTGGGAAGCTAAAAAGTTGGAGGTGGTCTACATCGAACGTTGGACTAAAGGTATTGCTTCTGATCTACTTTCCTATCTCTTGTTGTTCATCTATTTAGATTTTTTTGGGTAGTTTAGGAATTAGATTGTGTTTTAAGGGAGTTCATAGCTTTGTCTATACTTTGACCTTGGTATAGTAATAGGGGGACTTTCCCGCTAGCATATATAAACCATTTAGGGCATAGTGTCAAATTTAACTCCACAATGAGTGCCTCTTTCTTTATATTTTCATTTCATTATTGAAGAAAAGAGAGACAAACATAAACCTCACCTTCTATATGGGTTTTCTCCCATATTGTGTTTCCCAAGATATATATTTTGTTTATTTCTATGGATGGTGTGTTATTTTTCTTGTTCTTTCATTTTCATTTTCAATTATTTTTCATAATCTAAGAAATAAGATAGTGATAATAAATTTGAGATACAAGGAAATAAACCCAGATTAACAAAATATTTTAGTATAATACAAGATATGTTGTGATGAATATTTCGAGTGGAATATCCATGAAAATTTATAGAGTAGGAAAGGGGCATGGTGTTTGGGCTTCCACATTCTATATTCCAATAATACAGGGGATGTGGAGTGTGGGAGGTTTAGTGTCAAAGAATGTGGGAATGTTGAATGGAATAATGTGAAAGAAGGGACCAAATCACAAAAACTTCTACTTTCTACATTATGAGGTGATGTGGAGGGAATAATGCAAAAGAAGGGGCTCACAAGTGATATTTTCACATTTTGCATTAGAAATCAATGCAAATAGAAGAATGCAGAAAAATGGCCACATGAGAACCTTCTTTGCATTATGTATTAGAAAAGTCAATGTGGAATGCGTAACTAAGGGCTTACATCTCAATATGTATACTTAGGAAATTTTTGAAAGGATTCTCAAAGGAAATTTAAGGCACCATAGAAAAATAGCCAAACTAAGGGATAGCCCTTGTGCTAGAAGGGAATATCATCAACGGGACATTGATTCTTCTATTGCTTGTTCTTCATAGAATTCATATACAATATTTTTGAGCCACTCATACAAGTTTGTCTTGCATCCATTAGGAAAACAATTCCTCAAATTTTCATCTTCTGGTAAACTAGTTACATGTTGAGACTTTCGATTAAATTATTTATTTCCGTAGATATAGACTCTAAAAACTTCTTGTGGGTTTCTATTAAAAAATGTTTCGTAGCCTACACAAGGCCCTATACACATTCATTCTTGCATAATGTTTTAGATAATTTTCCAACTTCTTCTCCCACCAATCATTTATCTACTTTTCACTCAGTGTTTATGTATGCATGCATCTATTATATAATGTGTCTCTGTTGGATTAGCCTATAGACAATGAAACAAATGTTGTAATATGAAGGATTACATACTTATTCTAGTTACCAATAGTGAAACCATAAGTCATAATACACAAACAATACTATACAAAGAATATATACACAAAAGGAAGAGAACAGAATATGAGAAGTTATTATTAAGCTAGAAATAAATAGTATTTTATTAGTCCTTGATAATCTCCCCTTTTTTACAATCACATTCATACATATTTATACTCTTATACAGATGGAGTGTAGTTACAACTTCCATAACTACCTATGTTGGTTTACCGGATTTCTTCCTAGTCAATGACACATATATACTTCTAGTTAATTATGCATTCATATTATTAGTGGACTCATGGGCCTAGTCAACTAGTTGACTAGGATCCTCCAACATGAATGTCATCCATGAGGAGTGAATATGTTACTTTGAGGAATCAAACCCTAGTGAAGTGTAATACCCTTAGGACATGCCCCAGTTTCATTATGAATTGTAACTATGTTTTATAGGCTAGTGAGCCAAGTTTATATAAGCTGGTGGGCTTATGAGTTTATTAGGCCCGAGAGCCTAAGTATTGAGGGCCAAGAGCCTGATTTTGTACATGTAATGATGCACATTATTAATATAAAAACATATCTATTAAGCCCTAATATTGGCTCATTACCCCTTAATTGGGGCATATTATATTAGTAATGTTATTTTAATTTATGTCGGCTTTAGGCCATTAGTTGTAATTATACCTCCTAGTCTCCTATATATACCAAGGAGACATTTTCATTTTGAATCATCTTGTACTTGAACATTTAAGTGGGGTAAAAGGAGGTTTCCCCCTTGAAGAGGATTATTATCTGAAATTATCTCTTTTTCAAGGCATTGAG
>JASDQU010881048.1:29915-47287 GCA_032191745.1 Picea mariana
AGGGGGGCTTGTGATGGATAAGGGGGCATGATCCCAAGTTGGAAGAAAATATTATTTGTCATTATCCGTGATCCGAGCTATAAAGGACATTTAAAATTTAAAGAAAGATATTATCGTTAGGGCCCTTGGAGGGGGGGAACCCTTGGTCAAAGGTTCGAAACAATCATTCTCTCTTTCAATGCTCGTAGGTTAGGGGGAGCCCCAAAAATTCAAGACCTAAAAAGACTTTTCATGGAGTGTAAACCTGATATAATTCCATTTCAAGAAACTATGTTTTTAGGAGAAAAGGTGGTGTATGCTTTCAAATCCTGGTTACAAGACTAGTCATTTTTCTCAGTTGATTCGATAGGTTTATTCGGTAGCTTACTTTATGCATGGTGTCCAAATTTCATGTTTGTATCCTCGATGATTAGTCAAATCAACATTGTGGTGGACTTGGAGGACTGATCTTTGGTGTCTTCATTTATAATTGTTAATATTTATCGACCTTATGTTGTTAAGTGCCCATTATGGGAGTGTGTAAGTGATTGTGAAATCTTGCGAGCTTCCAATGTTATTATTGGAGGGGATCTTAATTTCACTTTTTCATTAAGGAAAGTATGGGGTAAACATCTTAGGAGAGACCCATTGGAGGGTTTTTTTGCACATTGGATTGAAAAACATCAATGGATAGATCTAGAGCCTCCTAATTTTTCTCAAACTTGGAGGAACAAGCATAAAGGAGAATATTTGGAAGACAAAAGGCTTGACAGGTTCCTCTTAGCTGAAAGTATGTTGGAAAACCATTGGATTATTAAATATTTGGTGATAGTGGGAGGTATTTTTTATAGCAATATTTTCCTCACCCCATGCAACTTGCTCAAAAGGACTTTTCCATTTCCCTATGCAGGCTTGAAGTCCCCCTTTTCACTTCCTAGAGCTAAAAATCATATTTTTCCACATATACACGCCCTACAAGTTAGACAACATGCGTATACGCAGGTTGCATCACTACAACCCACGTACATCGATTTTGGTGATAAAAATTTAAAATTGTGTTGGGTTTCCATGTCACGTCATGAGATCCATGATCCTTGACCTTCCATATACTGGAAACATTCTGACTTGGCCCTTTAGTTCCATTTTGATGGATATAAATGGGCCATATCCAAACCGTGGAAAGGGAGAGAATTCAACTTTTGAGAGAAAAGTTACTCTGGATAAATTATTCACTTCATATTGAGTATGCATCCCTTTGTCCTTTAAAGTATGAACACATTGTTCAGCCCCCAAGCTCTTCCCTCTTTGATGGAGAACCTCATTGTCTCTCTTATGTGATCTTGCCTTTGGTGGAGGATTGAAGTGGTGGAGGCCCAGCTGGGAGGGACTTAGTTTCTTGGTTCTGAGACTTGCCAACATAGAATTTGTTCACTTGTATACTTTTGTTGATCATATTTTAATAGAAATACTCTTTTTGCGTCCAATTGATGTCTTGCAAATATTTGAATTATTATTCCATGGGTGTATTTTTTATGAATGTTATTGGATTATGGTATTGTATGTGCTAACTTTATATATTATCACCATACACTTGCGTATCTTGGTTGTTGAGGACAAGTTGCAGGTATAGATCTTTGAGTTGTGTGCTCAACGATGGTCTTCATCGAAAGTCCAAACGAGGTAGGATCTTTATCTTGTATTGATTGGCATTTACATTTATATAGAATACTTGGGATTAGAGTTTATTTATGCAGTCATTCCATCTGTTATGGTTTACCCCATGCCATAGAGATATTTTCTTCATAACAAAATTGGCGACCATACTTGGGATTGCATCTTCTATTTTTGGGGTTTGGAGTGTTTTTCTCCATTGATTGCTTTCTGGTAGCCTAAGTTTTCTTGTCGCTTGATTGCTTGACAACCTATTTTTAATTTGTATCTGAGTTTCTTGGCCTTATCCTTACCCTAGCAGTGTTTTAATACATATACGCGGGTTTTACCTTGACAGGCGTGTACATACACGAGTGTCATTCTATAGGGCATGCACATACATGATTTTTCCTTAAACAATCGTGTACATCAAATTTTTTAGCTTACTTGTTGATTTTGGTGTTTGCTGGGTGAGTTTTGATGGTTGCTAAGTCTTCTTGGGTCTCTGTCCTAACTGTTGAGTGCTTTCATAGTGATAGGAAACCTTTTTATGGTTGAATTTTCGGGCGATTTTTCTTTCTCATCATATTTTTCATTGGTTATCTTTGCATCTTGGTCTGAGTGTTTACTTCTTGGTATCCTACTTGTCTTGTCTCTTTTGCTTGCAGTAGGGTCTATATATCAAGTTGTTATTCAGTCCTTGCATTTTCATTCCTTTATATTGAAAATACAAAAATATACATTTTGCATTTTGGCATTTGTTCTTTTGGTTGTTTAGTATCGATCTTGATACATATATGGAAAGATTGAATTTTATTTGAAATTGCAGAGTTGAATTGAAAGTTGCATTTTGAAAATATTATCATTTTTTGGGAATTGAATATTATGACTTAGCTTTATGTTCACATTCATTTCTTTAATTTGTTGAGTCATAACATCATCAATTTCATGACCACATATTTTTAGTAAACAAATCCATTAAAAGTAACACTGATAAATTTAAAATTGATTAGAAACAATTTTATTTTTTAGGGTACACAAACTAGCATAGGATATAGAGCCTTGGAATAGGATTTGTGAGTAAAATTGTCCAAGGCTATTAAACTCAATGAATGTGTCTTTCCAAGGGAGTGGTGAAATCCATTGTGTAATTAGTGATGTCAGGAGGCTCCGCTCACACTAGAGTTAAGCACGAGGTCGTGCGAAGTTGGTTGCAGAGATATCCCTCTAATACCTTCTTAGTGTCAGATATATTTATGGGGATCTATTCATATTTGGGGATCTTGCTAGTACCTTTACCTCCCTAAGAGGCTTTGCTTTCAAGATTTCAGGCTTTGTTACCCTGCCCATAAGGTGGACCTAACTTACGACTATTCACCTTCTCATTGGTTATATCGTGGTGGATTTAGTTGCTTGACATAGGTAGCCACATAGGTTACTTCCAGGGGTTATTCTGTAGGTACCCTAACTCAGATAAGGGTTGGAAAACACACAACCTTTATGGAGGATTACTCTTTGAGGGGATCTGACCAACTACATTGTTAATCCCACGAGGAACCTTATAACTGATTCTGATACCTTTGATATTTTGAAGGGAGTCTCATGCCCCTCTTGTGTGAGGCATACCTACTCTAGTGAGGGAGGCCCCTTTTCAGCCACTATATCTTGTTTGTGTGCATTTGGCCTTTTTTATTTATTTTGGTGTGCTCTTTGATTGTTAGTTGGCCTTAGGATTTTTTTTTTATATTTCAAGTCTTGAGTCATCGTGGAGCCAGACCAGTTTCCCCTTCGGTCTCGTCGTTTGTTAAAGTTACCACCAAATATTGAGTCTTTTCCTTCTAAAAGGCATAAAGTTATCAAACGTGGTACACACACCTCCACTTACCAGACTTGTGATCATACATGTATGATTACTGAGTTGAGTTAGAAAGATATTGGGAGTCCTTTGACTCCCATACCTATTGTAGTTAATGGAACTCCTTCAACACCTTCAAGCACTACAGTTGTAGTATTGGAGGTTCCCATCATCAATCCTATCCAACTTGTGGTTGGTACTCAACCCATAGTAACGAACCCTTTTGGGTGTCTTTTGGTACGCCTGGATACAATACTCAGTCCATCCCTTCGGTCTCTAACCCTTTCTCTTTTGGTATGTTGAATATGACATCGCAACTTTTGTCTTCCATTCCAATGAATAATACAAATATTAGTATTGGACTTGGGGGCATGGCTCCTTCGCATATTCCACTCTCATTTGGTGGAGCTCATATTCCCCAAATGAATCCTACAGTTGGAAGCCAACCTCCTTTTCATCCTGGGTCTAATACTAGTATTAATGCTCTTGGATGGAGTAATCAACCAGGAGGACAAGTTGTTTCTTATGTTTCGTTCTTTGCACCTTCCTCCTCCACATTGATTATGACCAACATGTTTGGCATGACGAATCCACCTCTATCCTCTAGATTTACACCCGGAGGAGGTCGGTTTCATACTATGGGCAACCCCCGGCCTGGACCCACTCCAGTTGGGGGTAATATTTATAACCCTCAATATAACATTCCTATTGGTATGGTTCCCACTCAACCTATTATGAATCATCTTGGAGGAGGCTATTACCATACCATACAAGGGCATGGTTCATACCAAAACCCTGGCTATGCTATGATTCCTCAGCATCAATCTTTCCCAGGAGCATGGGCTCAGATGTCGCAACCCAAGCTCCATTTTCTTTCCATGCTTAATTTTCCAGACTTGTCAATATTAATGAATGACCCGGTGCATCGTAATCTGTCATGGCCCCCTGTCCCCACCAAGCTTCCTTCGGATATTCCAAAATTCCAGGGCAAGACTGGTGAGGATCCTAGTGATCACGTCACTACTTTTCACCTTTGGTGATCTTCCAATTCCCTTAACAACAATTCTATTCATTTAATATTGTTTCAGTGCACCCTCATGAGGGTTGCAACTAAATGCTACATAGAGCTACCAAGGGGGAAA
Source organism: Picea mariana (assembly GCA_032191745.1). Lineage (NCBI taxonomy): Eukaryota > Viridiplantae > Streptophyta > Pinopsida > Pinales > Pinaceae > Picea > Picea mariana. Next base: position 34,542 of record JASDQU010881048.1, read on the forward strand.
TATGAGAATTTTAATCAGATGGTTTTAGTCTTTCTCAACCACTTCCAGTTGTCGGTTCGTTACAATGACGACATAGAATTTCTTTCGGCCCTCCACCAGGACAAATCCACCCATATCTCAGATCACATCCAAGAGTGGTGTAGACGAAAGAGGTTGATAAAAGCCTACACTCCTCCACACTTCCTCTTGGGATGGTTTCTTAAGTCTTTATTTCCCTATATTTCGAAGGATGTTTCTACATCAAGGGTAACATCTGAAGAGGAAGCTATTTTCAAAGGCCCAAAATTAGATCTCATATATTTTCAATCTGGGATGTTATACAAAATTCTTCCTGACACACCGTGGTCAAACTACGACCCTAGAGAAAAACCCTGGACTCATGCCAATTATATTATAGGCTCTGTAAATACTAAGTCTACAGACTTGGTGACTAACTAGTTTAAAGAGTTGTCTCTAAGCCAGGCTATAGTAGGACAAGCTTCGTCTGTGTCCTCCACTCCCACTCAGTCGACGAATGTGCATTCTGTAGAGTCGTCGACCAACCTGAATGGTAACCAACAACCAAGAGGGAATAAAAGGAAAGGACATGGTAATAATCATAAGGGTGGGAGGAATAATAATAATAATAATAATCCCAAGGACAACGTTAACAATGATAGATCGAACAATAATGCTGGTGAGGGAAAGAACAAAAAGTGAAAGGTGAAGTTTCCTTGTAAACTTTGTACTAATGATCACCTTACCCACTTATGTCCCAAACTTGAGGAATCCACGAGGCTCTTATCTCAATCGCCCTTTGTGTTGACTAATCATTTTTTGCATAATCAACACATGGACTTGATCTCCTCTAATTCTAGAAATGCGACGAGTGGGAATCAAAACTTATTGGTGCACGAAGGTGAACTTCTATGTGTAAATATGGTCAAGTTTCAGATTAATGTATCCACTCGATCTCGCGATTACAGGTCTTCACAGACTGTTCCAGGTCTAGAGCCTCACCCTCCTCCGAAAATGCCTTTGCAGATCAAAAAGCCAGAGCCTCTACCTCATATTCTGAAAGGAGTACTAAAACGCTCTACCCACAACCCTAATGCTAGAGCTTCCTATAACTACTCTATTGTCAAGGATCTGGGTCAAACCCCTTGTGCAATGCCATATTTTGGAGGTACTCTAGACATTTTCTTCACAAAGGAATGCCTTGTTATCTATGTTAGGATATCTAGACCTGTGTGGATCTAAGATTATCAAGTTTGACGTCACAGATGTTAAGCCTCGCTTTCCTTACCACATGGCCTTTCAAATCCCTGTCGATTACTCAAAGTATAAAATCAAACATATTGTTATTGATGAAGGCCCTGCAATGTGTGTGATGTCCCTAACCTGTTGGAAAGTCATTGGCTCTCCAACCCTTTCTCAATCTCTAACTATGTTGACCGCATTTGATGGTCGTTCTTTCTATCCCCATGGTATTATTCCCACCTTTCTAGTCCAGTTAGGAGAAAATATGGTGGAGGTGGATGTCAAGGTGGTTGATGCACCCCTTGACTATAACTTATTTCTAGGGAATAATTTGAATTATTCTATGACTGCAGTCGTATCATTTGTTTTTTGTACTTTATGCTTTCCTCATGAAGGGAAAATTGTGACGATTGATTAGTTATCCTTTGCACATGCTAGTCCCAATGCATCGGTTGGACCTTCTATCCCCATGATTGACAATTCTCAGCCAACAACTGAGGATATTGGTGTCAGAATGTATTCCTCCCTCATGGGTACCTTTGATTTCGTGGCACTAATTCATCACATTTCTGCCATGTCCAATAGGTTTGCTTCATCAATGAGGTTTGTTCCTTTATGCACTTCATATTTCAATGATCCTTGGACCCTACCTTCCCCGACCATGTATTTTGAAGGTTAGTCACATATTGGAATGGAAATTCCATTGTCAGCAACAGAGATAGCATATCGGGTCATTCTTGACTTTGATGTTGACCCAGATCTTGTCTCCTCGCAGATGGAAGAGTAGGATCCTATTCTCAATACCATATGGGCCACTTCATCATCTTGCTCACATGATTTACTCGATGACACTTTACCTTCGGATGAATTTGTATTAGAGGTCATGCATGGTCTTGATAAGCCATGAGATGATATGCATCATCGCTCTTACTTTCTCCCAGAGCTTGTTAGGATCGAACATGACAATTTTAGATCTACCTTGAGGAAGATGGCCAGTCACGCCATGGTTCCACTAGATACACATGGAATTTATGCTAAAGGAAACATGGCGAGTATTTATCCTACCATCACGATCAACATCTCTTGAATTCCTGGTAAAGTTGAAAATGTATATATTGGTGTAGATTGTTCGCCTAAAGAAATTCATATCTACTTCGATCACTTCAAAGGATTTTTGTGATGTATTCACTTGGTCATGTGAAGAGATTCTTGGAATCGACCCTCACATTGTTGAACATGAGATAAAAACCTACTCGGATGCTAAACCTGTTCAGAAACGACTTAGAGTTGTTAATACTAGGAAGGCCCCTGTTATTAAGGTAGAGGTGGATAAACTGCTTAATGTTGGTTTTATCTACCCAGTTCTCTTGACTGAATGGATATCCAACCATGTTCTTGTGAATAAGAAACAAGGAACCATCTGTGTGTGTATGGATTTTCGAGACCTGAATAAGGCTTGTCCTAAAGACAACTTCCCAACACCTTTCATTGATTATATTCTCGTTGAGTGTGTGGGAAGCAAGGTTTTTTCTTTTATGGATGGATTTTCAGGATACAATCAAATTCAAATCAAACTCGAGGATCAATAAAAGATGGAATTTGTTTATCCTTGGGGTACTTTCGCATACCGAAAAATGCCTTTTGGCCTTAAAAACGTTGGAGCAACCTTCCAACGATCCATGACCTTCACTTTTCATGATCTTAAGCACATTGTCGAAGCTTACCTTGATGATCTCGTTGCTCACTCATGCAAGAGAGTAGATCACTCTGCCCACCTTCGACTAGTTTTCGAGAGATGTCGTTATTATCGCATCCATTTAAACCCTCACAAGTGCATCTTTTGCGTTAGGTCGGGTCGTCTTTTAGGATTCTTATGAGAATGGGATCATGGTGGATCCTATGAAGGTTGAGGCAATACTTCAATTGGTTCCCCCATGCAACATTTTCCAGCTTCAAGGTTTACAGGGGAAATCTAACTTCTTATGTTAGTTTATAGTAAACTACGCTAATATTACTAAGGGTTTCATGTGTCTCTTGAAGAAGGACACTTCATTTATATAGGATGAGCGAGCCCATGAATCCTTCGATGTTTTTAATAAATCCTTGGTATCGACGCCTCTGTTGAAGCCTCTGGACTATGACATAGATTACTTCGTTTATATTTCCACATCCAAAGGGATGGTTGGTATGGATTTGGTTAAGGAGAACAATGAGCTCCATGAGCACATTGTCTACTACCTTAGTTGAAACTTATTCGGTCCGAACTTAAGTACTCTCACAGTGAGAAGCTATCCTTGGTTGTCATACAAGTGGTTCAAATATTGCAGTATTATATATTTGTTTGCAAAACTGCCATAGTTTTTTATGTCAATCCATTTCAATACGTCCTTACTAGGCATATCATAGGGGGAAAATACAATAAGTGTATTGTCATTTTGCAATAGTTTGACCTCAATTTTTCTTCGGCGAAATCCAAGAAATTGCTAGTTTTTGTCGAGTTAATATAGAACTTCCCTAGATTAGATGAGGACATTATTCATAACGATTCATTCACAGATGAACATATTTTCCTTATCTCGTCTTCGGACCCCTGGTATGGAGACATTTTGATATATATTCAAACCTTGAATTTCTCTCAGCATCTTTCGAGAGACGATCGACGACGTATACGGTATCAAGATAAAAAATACCTTATCATTGGTGACACTTTGTATCGTCGAGAAATAGATAATATCTTGCATCATTTTTTGAATCATGAGGAGGTTGAGTCTATTCTTAATGACTTTCACAATGGGGCTTGTGGTTGTCATCTATATGGGCTTGTGACAACCCAAAAAATATTGTGAGCTGGTTATTTTTGGACGTCTATTTTTAAAGATTGTGTCGAAGCGGTCAAGAAGTGTCACCCTTGCCAGGTGTTTGCTCGGAAAATGCGCTCACATCAAGCCCCTATTCACTCGGTCATCACTATCAATCCCTTCACCAAGTGGGGGTTGTATTTTGTGGACTGCAACCCAACTTCGACTGGGGGGCATCAATATATTATCGTGGTCATAGACTACTTTACTAAATGGTCAGAGGCCATGCCTACGATTAAATTCGATGGTAAGAATGCATATTTTTTTGTGTTCAATCAAATTATATCCCAGTTCAGAATCCTGAGGGAGATTATCATTGATCATGGCAGTCACTTTCAGAATGAAATGATGAAATAATTAGCATCGAAACTAGGGTTTAAACATGGTCATTCTTCACCTTACTATCCCTAGGAAAATGGACAAGTAGAGGCTGTGAACAAATATATTAATACCATTTTGCAAAAAAATGTCAGCCATAGAAAATATGACTGGCATTTAATTCTTTACCCTATAGTTTGGGCATACTGAACCTCAATTAAGACTTCCACTGGTTTTTCTCCTTTTCAGTTAGCACACAGTGTGGAGTCTATCCTTCCTATTGAATGTGAAATCCATTTCCTTAGATTGGAAGTTAATCTCCTACCTGACACTTTCGATCTCAAATAACGCCTCATACACCTAGAGAGCCTAGATGAGAAGCGTCAATATGCCTCTACTGCTATCGAAGCGAATGAACAATGTGTCAAGGTCCAATATGATAGGTCTATTTGTCCTCGATAGTATGCTGAGGGTGACTTGGTATTCTTGTATGACTAAGCCAAAGAACCGTTGGGGGCAGGCAAGTTCAACCCCATGTGGCACGGTCCTTATATCGTGCGACGTGTCTTAGAAAAATGAACCTATGAATTGGAATATTACGAAGGGAAGATGTTGTCTGAGACTAGAAATGGGCTCTACTTGAAAAGATATTTTACTTGAGCTCCAATATTGGGCGTAACTCTTTGTATATTAGTGTATCTTAGTGTATATATATCTTTTCCTTTGTTTCATCAGCTTTCTTATCGAGTTTTCCCTTGGTTGGAAGATGTCAACGGAATCTTCAATTTACTTAGGATTTACAGATGGTGTCAGTCGTCATAAACAGAACTTGGCTTCCACCGCTTGGGTCATTTACTCACCTTAGGGTCAACTGGTTCTTTAGGTGGTGTTTGTCTAGAGCCATCATCGAATAATGTGGCTGAATATAACACCATTATAGAGATTTTACACGACGCCATTTCACATGGTGTTCATTATTTAGAAGTTCTCCTTGATTCCTAGTTCATAGTATGTCATTTGAATGACAATTATCGTGTGCGAGACCCTACTCTACTCCGACGATTCCTATGGGTATGAATTTTGGAACGACATTTTGATTTTATTACTTATAATCACTTACCTAGAAGTTCTAATTATGTATTCCATGCATATGCTAAGTATTTCCTATATTGGCCTTTGTCACATGAATAAAGTAAATAAAATACATCAATCAATGTACACATTGTAACATATATAAGTAAAGTTGAAGACCAATGTTTTTATATTTCATCTCTCCAAAAAATATGGTGTCATAGTACAAAATGGGGCTCACACCCTCAAAATACATATATGGATGATATATATAATGACCATGGCATCTACACATGCCGTGCCAAATGCATCTCATGATAGCATACTATGGCATTTACGAGATGCTGAAAGAGTCACACCCATGCACGGGGCACACCCACCACCTGTCGTTGCATAGCCTCTGGAAGATCCTCTACCTGAACCATAGGAATCTTGTGCGTCAAACGAGATAGGTTCCCTTGCATATGTTTTAGCACTCTCTTTGCATCTCTTCCCACTGGCTCATATCCCTGATGCCTCCATCAATGTCGTAGGATTCCATATGGTCGTCATGGACCCACGTCTATGTCACAAAGTAATTGTCAATACTTGATACCATCCAAAAATATTTGTGTTATTTATTCTTTTTGAAAAACACAAAAAAATGAAATATATAAAAACTTTTCATACCTATAACACTATAGGCATAATTTGGTGGCAATGGCATGTCTAGATCTCCTCTATAGTCGATACCATCATAGGGGTAGTCATCTATGGCTATCACCTGTTGACACCACCAAAAGAAGAAATCATCATTGTAGGGGGTTGGTACCCTACCACCTCCTAACCACCTCATCACCTTGGTCCATTGTTACATGGTTGGATCGCACAGTCCACATGGAATGATCTCCACTATAGGGTTCAAACCTGGAACCCACTCAAAGAAAAAAATACACAAGATAGATGTAAACCCAAAATTCCTTTTCCTCCCCTGTTTACAATATGTCAGCTAGATTTTCATGGTAGCCAATAGTGAGGTACACCAATCATAAATTATGGGTCGCAAGAAATCCACTACATTGAACATGAGTGGCCTTGATTCCTAGTGTAACAAGGCCAACCCCATGATCCATGTAAGTACAAGGAGGATGATCTTTAGACTTAGGTTCTCAATCGCCCTGATGGGGAGTTGACTCCCTACTTTCTCTGTGCCTACAACATAGTGGGTGGAAATGTTGTCCTCTAGGTTCATCACACCCCCAGATCCCTAGGATTTGAGATTCACCACCTCACCCCGATGAGATAATCCTGTGATGAAATAGATGTCCTTGTTAAATTATGAGCTTGATTTCTTCTGTGGATTAATTCTTTTATTTTCTTCAACGCTTTAATTCCAGCTTAATACACTTCAACAATACCAAATCATAACCGAATAGCAATAAATATGTAGATAAGTAAGCATGCACATCAACAACACATATACCCTGGGGAAACCATGTACAGGGAGAAAACCCCCAACAAATGATATTCCTTTATTGCATTAATAATGTAATATCACTTAAAAATATCCACCATGAATGTTCCTCTCTTAAAGAGATTGCCAAGATGACTTTGACTTGACAAAGACCTAAGATACTTTGTTGAGATACACCTCTGATATGCTTCCTCTATTGTTGATATACAACAATGATATGCTGCTTTGGTATGTTGCCTCTTTATCACTGATATGTGCCTCTATTGCTTCACCCTTAACCTGCATATTCAAACCGTGTTTACGAGAGGGTTCAACCTCTGCTTATATAGGATGAAGAGGAGAATAGGAGAGACTCGAAATAGTAACCTATTTGCATGCTTTACTCATAACTCAACTTCATACTTTAGTTTGAACTAGACTTGAGACTGGTATACTCTAGTTAGAAAATAGAACTAGACTTGAGACTTTAGTTACAACTCAACATTACACTTTATTTCGAAAATAGAACTAGACTTTAGGACTTCAGTTATAACTCGACTCTTTATTTTTGTATCCTGGGCATACAAAATAAATCTTTGTACTTGTATCAATCTTTGAATTTCGTGGCAATAACTTGTTTTGTAATGATCTTTTATGAATTGCATGTAACAATACTCCATTCATATTGAATATAATCAACGGTTTATTTAATAAATCTCTTGTATATGCAAGCAAAGAAATGCAACACACAATGTGATTAATATTGTTATTTGTACATTGTAAAATTATTAATTATAGTTTTGAGCTAAAAATGTTGACATCATGAATACATCACAATAAAGCATGAGAAGTAAGCTAATGGTAAAGATAAGGTTGATGAGAAGGATGATTGTGGAATATTCCTTCAGATGAAGGGGATACCTTTGAAGGGGTAAAATGGGTGCAAGGTAAAATGGAAATGGGAAACACCACCCACATTATTACTTTTTGCCGAGGGAGGGGGGATTTTTTAAATTATAGGTGCACATACACATTTTTAACCAACATGATCATTGAGAAATTCCAAGTCATTAGTTTCAATCACGCAACCATGACTATCATTAGAAAAACAAAAAGAGCAAGTTGCACTTTTGGGGAAAAGTGAAAAAACAAGATTGTCATCAACAATGAAAGAATAATTTATCACACACACACACACACACACATTTCTAAGTTAGATTGCCCGGGGAACACCATCAAGTAATTTTCCTTATTTCAAGGATGGTACCCAAGGTAAATCCTAGAAGTTTCAAGGCATAAGGTCGATCAACAATAGGGCTCGAAGAAATTACAAAAATATACTCGTTTAGAGCTTAACATGTCACATGCACGAATTGAACTTGGGTGGGGGGATAACAATAACTCCTCCCAACCACCCGAGCTAAACCCAATTTCCATACACACACACATACACACACATATAGGTATATATACATATATGTACATATTTGTATATATACAAATAATATAAGTAAGCTAACATTTGGAGAGCCAGGATCAAAAGCAGATTAGGTCTATTTAGGATTTAAAAGAGCTTGGAAATTCAGGAGGGTGTGAAGGTAATCTGACAGATAGGTGGAGCGCATTATATTACAATCCAGAAGCATTAAAATATCTTTAAAAGCAAGGGGGAGGTGATCAGATGGCGAAGGAAGCACTGGATTTCGAGGATGAGGTGATCGGTACAGAGGATATATTCTATAGTGATGAGGACTTTGTCAAGTGGTAGAAGTTTAGGGGATAAGATGAGGGGGTTCATGATCTGTGCAATGGGATAAGGGGCGAAGATTGGTCCCATAGATCCCATATATCCGGTTTCTCCTGTTTCAAAGAAGGGGGAGGATGTCAAGGACTTATGTCATCCATACCCTCTCATAGGCAGATGAAATCTCTTAAGGAAGGGGGCGGAGAAACCCCCAATACTCATAAACACATTTGCATGTTGAAGTAGGTTCGACATCGAAGCTAGGTAAGGGTGATGCACAAAATTCTACGAGTGGGGCGACAAAAATATCTTCGTATTTTCAGTCTTCCAAACCCAAGTTCAGGTGCTGGAAAGTTATGAAGGAAAAGTGGAAAATGGTGGTAGGCACGAATGTACTAGTTGGTGAAATCCTAGACATGCAAGGCTGAATGGCGGTAGGTAGGTTCTATGGGAAAAATGTATGCTCCTATACTTTGGAGTGTTGGTTGGATGTTATCTGAAATGTATGCTCCTATACTTTGGAGTGTTGGTTGGATATTATTTTATTTGGTATTTTAGGGTATCGCCCAATTTTCTATACCCTATCTCGTGGTTGGATTGTATTCAAATTCAAATCGAAGGAAGATTTAAAGGAAATTTTTAGACAAGTGTGGAATTGGGGGCCATATGGGTTAGTCTTGAAGGAATGGGGAGTCAATTTTGATCCATCCAGAGATGCACTTTCCCCTTCAAAAGTGTGGGAGATTCTCCCTAATTTTTCATTGGTGTTATAGCACGAGGGCATTATGGTCTCCATTGGGAATAAAATAGGGAAATTCATCGGACGCGATCCTAGGTGGGAGTTAAAAATGGACAGGAGGTGGGCTTCGATTCATATTGGAGTCAATTTAAGAGAGGGGTTGTTGGAAAAACTTGAAATGGTGTTTGGAGGGTTCTCCTAGACACAAAGGATATATTTTGGTGAGTACCTTTTAGTTTATTTGGTTTTCATGAAGTGGATCACTTATTGGATCAATGTTGCATGCCCTCCTCCTAGCTCCCTCCATTCATAAAATCATGGAAAAATAAGGTTGACATAGAGGATTTATATGGTGAGAAGGTGGAGGTAGGGAATAAGGAAATTTGGAATCCTCCCTCAGTCAACCAAGAAATCAAGACAGGTTTCCGCTCCTTGAGGGATCCTCTAGAAAAAATTTCTGGTATGTCAACTTGTCATGTTTCAAAATCTTTTTCACTTTCAAATGATGAATTGTTAGCTACAGTAGAAGGGACATGCAAGTATATGGTCTCTATAGCGAGAAACGTTTTGTCTTCTTCCCCTATAAGTGATCACAAGGTGGGGTCGTCTCCCCGATTCATACCAGATCTAATCCCTTGTCATGAAACAAATCCCTCCCTTCCTCATGTAGGTCAAGGATCAGTCTCTACATCCTCCTTTGAGTCTTTGTCCTCTCTGTCTCCCTCTGCTTCATCTTTATGCAAATTCTCCTCTAAGTCTATGATAAAATCAGAATATTTGTTGTCATCTAAGGTTAAGAAATGTCTCTTAGAACCATTCTTAGGGGGGCTTGTGATGGATAAGGGGGAAAGTTCCCAAGTTGGAAGAAAATATTATTTGTCATTATCACAGATCCAAGCTATGAAGGACATTTAAAATGTAAAGAAAGATAATATCGTTAGGGCCCTTGGAGGGGAGAAACCCTTGGTCAAAGGTTCAAAACAATCATTCTCTCTTTCAATGCTTGTAGGGTAGGGGGAGCCCCAAAAATTCAAGCCCTAAAAATACTTTTCATGGAGTGTAAACTTGATATAATCCCATTTCAAGAAACTATGTTTTCAAGAGAAAAGTTTGTGTATGCTTTCAAACCCTAGTTACAAGATTGGTCATTTTGCTCAGTTGATTCAATAGATTTCTTTGGTATCTTACTTTTTGCATGGTGTCCAAAGTTCATGTCTATATCCTCGATGATTACTCAATTCAACATTGTGGTGGACTTGGAGGATTTCTCTTTGGTGTCTTCATTTAGGATTTTTAATATTTATCTACCTTATGTTGTTAAGTGCCCATTATGGGAGTGTGTAAGTGATTGTGGAATCCCGCGAGCTTCCAATGTTATTATTGGAGGGGATCTTAATTTCAATGTTTCGTTAAGGAAAGTATGGGTTAAACATCTCAGGAGAGACCCATTTGAGGGTTTTTTTTCACACTGGATTGAAAAACATCAACTGGTAGATCTAGAGCCTCCTAATTTTTCTCAAAATTGGAGGAACATGCATAAAGGAGAAGATTTGGTAGCCAAAAGGCTTGACAAGTTCCTCTTAGATGAAAGTATGTTGGAAAACCATTGCATTATTAAATCTTTGGTGACAGTGGGAGGTATCTGCTATAGCAAGATTTGCCTCACCCCATGCAACTTGCTCAGAAGGTCTCCCCCTTTTCACTTCCCAGAGATAAAAATCATAATTTTCCACATATACGCACCCTACAAGTTAGATAACATGCATATACACAGGTTTCACCACTACAACCCGCGTACATCAAGTTTGGTGCTAAAAATTAAAAATTGTGTCAGGTTTCCATGTCACGTCACAAGATCCATGATCCTTGACCTTCGATATAATGGAAACATTCTGACTCAACCCTTCAGTTCCATTTTGATGGCTATAAATGGGCCATATCCAAACCGTGGAAAGGGAGAGAATTCAAATTTTGAGAGCAAAGTTACTCTGGAGAAATTATTCACTTCATATTGAGTCTGCATCCCTTTGTCCTTTAAAGTCTAAACACATTGTTCAGCCCCCAAGCTCTTCCCTCTTTGATGGAGAACCTCATTGTCTCTCATATATGAGCTTGCCTTTGGTGGAGGATTGAAGTGGTAGAGGCCCAACTGGAATGGACTTAGTTTCTCGGTTCCAATACGTGCCGACACAAAATTTTGTCACTTGTATACTCTTTTTGATCATATTTTAATAGAAATACTATTTTCTCGTCCAATTGATGTCTTACAAATATTTGAATTATTATTCCATTGGTGTATTTGTTATGAATGTTAATGGATTATGCTATTGTATGTCCTAACTTTATATATTATCACCATATGCTTGTGTATCTTGGTTGTTGATGACAAGTTGAAGGTATAGAGCTTTGAGTTGCGTGCTCAATGGTGGTCTTCATCGAACGTCCAGACAAGGTACGATCTTTATATTTTCTTCATTGGAATTTACATTTATATAGAATACTTGGGATTAGAGTTGATTTCTGCAGTCATTTCGTCTTTTATGGTTTACCCCATGCCATAGAGTGATTTTCCTCGTAACAGAATTGACGACTATACTGGGGATTAAATCTTTTATTTTTGGGGTTTGGAGTGTTTTTCTCCATCGATTTCTCTCTGGTAGCTTGAGTTTTCTTATCGCCTGATTGTTTGACAACCTATTTTTACTTTGTATCTTAGTTTCTTGGCCTTATCCTTACCCTGGCAATGTTTTAATACATATATGTGGGTTTTACCTTGACAGACGTGTACATATGCGATATGTCATTCTATAGGGCACGTACATACGCGAGTTTTTCTTGAGTAGTCATGTAAATCAATTTTTTTAGCTTACTTTTTGAGTTTGGTGTTCGTTGGGTAAGTTTTGATGGTTGCTAAGTCTTCTTGGGCCTCTATCCTAACTGTTGAGTGCTTGCATAGTGATAGGAAACCTTTTAATGGTTGAATTTTCGGGCAATTTTTCTTTCTCATCATGTTTTTCAATGGTTGTCCTTGCATCTTGGTTTGAGTGTTTACTTCTTGGTATCTTGCTTGGCTTGTCTCTTTTGCTTGCAGTAGGGTCTATATATCAAGTTGTTATGCAGTCCTTGCGTTTTCATTCCTTTATATTGAAAATACAAAAATATACATTTTGCATTTTGGCATTTTCTCTTTTGGTTGTTTAGTATTGATCTTGATACATATATGGAAAGATTTCATTTTATTTGAAATTGTAGAGTTGAATTGAAAGTTGCATTTTGAAAAGCTTGTCATTGTTTGGGAATTGAAGATTGGGACTTAGATTTATGTTCATATTCATTTGTTTAATT
>JASDQU010881049.1:0-13174 GCA_032191745.1 Picea mariana
ATAATCTACTCGGTGTTATTAAAATGTGTGATCAAGAATACACATTTATGTTTGACTCCCGAAAATGTAAAATCAGAGAAAATAACTCAGGAAGATTGGTTGCAATTGCAACAAGAAGACCGAACAACATATACATCCTAGACATGAAGAAGAGAGATAATACATAAGCCACACAAAATGATTCCAAGGAATAAAAAGTTCCAAATACGAAAAATAAAGATGAAATATTATTGAGTGCCACATGTTTAGGGGGACCAGCCCCAAAGAAGAAGGTTACCTTTTGCCATTAAAATCAGAGGGAGAATCCCTACCGTTTTCCATTGATGTCAAAGGGGGAGAGAAATTGGGATCATGATGATAGGGGGAGCATGAGTGTTTCCATCAATGACAAAGGGGGAGATTGTTGGAAGATTGGTTGCTATCATTGATGTCAACCCTAGTCATGGGTTTTGGACTGCAAGATTGATGAAGGTATTTGGACATGAAGGAAAATGCACATGTAGATACAATACCCATGGATGGATAGTATACATCATGTTGTTTTCGGTGGTATGTGGCACGTCACATGGATCCTCATGGTTGAGGAGAAATGATTTTTTGAAGATGACAAAGTGAATTGAAGAAGAAAGTACATGTAGGCCCTAAAGATAATTAAAGAAAAGAATTACAAAATAAGAAAGTGTCAGGTCAGCCCTAATGTTAAAAGGAAGTGACATAAATGGTATAAGTAAATATCATTATACATTCATTTGATACAAAATTTGAATTTTAGAGGAAATCAGAAGTAAAGAAGGTCGGATTTCAAGGGAGGATGAAGTCTTTTGGTGATGTGTTCTAAGGTGTTTTGGGTAAAACAATAATAAATTCTTCATAGAGAATCCAAATGAAGTGGGAAAAATTAAATTGGAAAGAGTACAGACTGTAGTTTCTTGTGTGCGAGTTTCAGAATCTGATGTTAAATATTGAGCGCGGGGCATTCTGTACAAGTTCGGTCTTCTGAAAAAACTAGAATTGAACAAGGTCTACCATTCTCTCTATAACTTCTTTTTGGGGAGGATTCAAGGAGTGAAACTTTTAGATGTTTCAGAGAATAAATTGAGTAATATTATCTATAGGATCAGAGTATTTGAAGAATCGAATAATTGCAGAAATTGAAGAAGGATTATCAGGTTCTATGTGATGGTTGGTTGATGGTGATGATTTAATGTGAAGTTTTATTATCTCTCGTATATTCTTAGGTGGAAGGAAGGGGAAAGGATGGAGAGTTCAAATATATCTTAATATTGGAGGATTGTATCTTCCTCTTGGAGGTTTATCCCTCCCTTTACATTTGGAAGTTGTAGCTACCTTTGGAAGTCATTACTTCCCTTGAACAATAACTATTGATTATTTCTCATATATTGTGCATGGTATATTGTGGTGTATTGGTGTAAATATTATAATATTGTTCATTGCTCATTGGATATAATTGAATGGTTTAAGTGTAAGTTGAAAAAAATTTTAAATTGTACTTGATACTGATTCACCCCCCTCTCAGTATCAACAGTATAACAGTTAACATAAAATGCCAGACAATATGCAGAGATCAATGCTCAGAAGGAAAAGCGCATTGAAAGTATGCAAAGAATGAAGCTCATAAGCAAGGAAATTAATCAAATCTCATAAGGAAGAGCACATTGTAGAAATTTCATCGGGATCGATGGAAAGACTGAGAAGTTGATCGATGCACAGGAAAAGGTGAGAAGCCTCAACAACCGTCCGATCAAGAAATTGATGGTGTTGATCGTCTCATGTAATGAGATTTATCCCACATTGGAAGTGAGAAAAATCTTATGTAGGTTTATATACACAACACTCTCCATATCTTATCAATGCATAGTGCAAGGGTATGGTGGGGGCTCTAGGTGCTTGGACTCCTCGAGAAGCTCACCGGCCTAGAGCTCGAGATGACCTGTCAGGCCTCCTACCTTTTGGTCAAAGTGAAAATAAATGTCGAACTAATGACGATAGATCTCAACCGTTCTTTGGAAATATATTTTTTATATATATACATTGCACGTTAGTCATATGGGTAATTGTGGGCTTAAGGACCATTGGAGGATTGGTCACTGATCAGATCAAGTTGTGAGCATCATATATGCAAGCGTAGATCAAGGGAGAATTAAAAAATGCATTAATTCCAATCCCGCTTTTATTCTAGACCGTCGATTGTCACCCTCCAAATAGATCTACGGTTGGCATCAGTTCTACTACCAATGAGAAGTTTTTCCATTGTGGAGCTCGACGATATTTTTAAACGTCGTGCTAGTTGGGATCCGGCAATCATCCCTGATCGTTGATCTACTCTGAGAGCATTCTTGATTGATGGATCAAGTTGAGTGGAAGGATAGGATAAGCAAGGCAAAAGGAATGAATTCCTGAACACCCAAATTCCCTATAGTCGTTGGATTGAGTTAATATTTTTTGTTTTAAAGAAGGACCATCAGATCTGAAGAAAGTTCTTTGAAATGTTTCTCAGCCGTTAGATCAAGATTTGATCTAGAATTAAGTATTAGTCGTTAATCTGGAATAGAAAATGGGAACTGTTTAATCAACAGTGGTCAACTTCGGTGCTAACCACTTCGGTAGAAAAGGGATGAGATCCCGAATACCCGAAGGCCGAAGTCCAGAAGAGAACATGAGTTGTTCGATCTGAGAAAGATTTCAGGAGTGATATTAACCGTCTGATCTATAAAGTGGAAGGAAAGGATAAGAAATGACAAAGGTTGGAGCCCTAAAGTCCTGAAGTAAATGAGGACCATCGGATCTGGACAATACATGATGGTCGTTGGATCAGAATAGTGGTCAACTTTGGTGATGACCACTTCGGAGAAAAAAAGATTTATAACATATGAGTTCACCTGAAGCCCGAAGTTACGAAGTCACTCTTAGTCATCGATCTGAGATATATTTTGGGAGTTAGGACAACCGTTAGATCCAGGAGAAGAATATGTGCCACATCGGGAGATCTATGTCAGTATACCACGCCAGCAAGGACATGTGGCATAATCAGATAATGACAAGTGTCAAGATGAAATCGACATTTCAGGTACATGTAAATCATGAATCTGAGTGACACGTGGAAGCCACTCATCCCGTGCCATGTCAAGAAGTGACGTCAGCAAGTTACATCACTTCGAGAGTTTTTACTTCGGGAGTTTCACCACCAGCAAATTCCCTAATGCCCAAAGTATCGAACCTCTGAAATGAACAAGAATCATTCATTGTGAAAATAAACTCCAATCGTCTGATCTACTTCAACAAAATGAACTCCAGAAGATTGTGAAGGATAAATCACCCGAAGTGACGAAACCTGAAGTTAATATTATCTGTTCATCTACTCTGGAGAGCATTCTCAACCTTTGAATATTATGGACACACGTCTTTTATTTGGGAGATTTTTAAATAGGTTGGAAGACGTGAAGGACAAAGTCCCGAAGTACTGACAATCATCCATCTCATCGGGAGATTAAAACGTGACCGTTGATTTTGATAAGTGATCAAGCACTCACTTGGCCTAGCACCCGGTCATCGCTTGTGGTCATATGGAATAAGAAAAATAAAGGTAAAAGATAATACATTTCTTAAGTTGTTAAGCCCATGTTTTTGCGTTGTCAGTCATATGAAAATGGTTTGAAGAAGGCACCTCTATAGAAATTGGTTTCTGCAATATTTGCAGAATTATGGAACTAAGTTAAATGAAATCGATCCATACTTGTGATCGATTAATGAAAATAATTTTCATAAATTGAAATGGATTCTCGATAATATTTGGATAAATAAAAACAAACGAGATTAATGTTAAGTGAAGGGGTGCAATGGTCCAAACAAAGGGACACAATGTTTCATAAGCTCACACTAGTTGGAAGAATATATAAACAAGAAAGAGTGATGAGAAGGAGTCTTTGCAATTCGGATAAGAAGATAAAAATAGAAGTAGAGTTCAAGAAGAAGAATTGTTGGTTGTAATGAGCCTGTCAATCTCTTATTGAATATCAAGAATAGAAGAAGACAAAGCAACAATTATGCAATCCGGTATTTTATATAGAGGACCTTTATTGGACTACAACTGATTCATTGAAGATTAAATGACAGAAGCCAGAGAGCAAGAGATGAATTTTGATTGCAGATAACCAGAAGACCATACAAGCAGAGGTTGCAATAGACAAGTAGAAAGTACAACAGTTAATGATTCTAAGAAGACTTGAAGAATTGATAGTATCTCTGTGTGTTTATGAACACCTTGAACATAGTACAGTAAAAGGGTTATGAGTGTTATAACCTACATAAAGGGAGGAAGGGTTGAGCAAGGGAAAACAAGTCGAAGTCAAAAAGTCAAATCTGATAGGACTTGTGTTAATGGTTGCATGAATCAAATTCAATGAAGAGTAGAAGAGATTGAATTGCATTGTGGAATTAAGGGTGGTTGGGTGGTGTAAGGGCAGGTTGGAGCTTGCAGGGGAGTAGGTGCTTCCTTTTCAGTTGTAGATGACTAAATAAAGGGGCATATCCCTCTTCCAGTTGTAGTTGGTAAATAGGATGTCGAAGCATCCTTTTAGTGGTAGCTGATAAACTAGGGGTCATAGCCTCCTTCCAGTTGTGGCCAGTAAATAGGGTGTCGAAGCATCCCTTCAGTGGTAGCTGATAAACTAGGGGTTCGTATCCTCCTTCCAGTTGTAGCTGGTAAATGGGGTGTGGAAGCATCCCTTCAGTTGTAGTTGAAGAAACTTGGGGACACTCTCTCCATCAAGTTGTAGATTGAAAACAATTTTGTAAAAGAACAATTTATTAATGAGAAAAGAATTGGTGGTTTTCCCTGTTGGGTTCCACGATAAAATCTTGTGTTCATAAGGGTTTGTTGTTCATCATATATTTATTAATTGGATAATTAATGTGTGTTCTTAATATTAATGGAATTAATAAGGAAAAGTAGGCAATACTGATTCACCCTCCCCTCTCAGTATTGTTGGATATTCCATCAACAAGGAAAGTGAATGCAGAAGCAACTTTCTACCTATCTTTTGGAAATTCAGACAAGAATATTTTACCAAGGTTTGGAGGGAGAAAAATAAATAAAATTTTGGACTATCTCTATATGCCAAAAATCAAGAAAATCAATGGTACATTGACAGTGGATGCTCCAAGAACATGACATGAGACAAAAGTAAGTTTAAATTCTTAACTGAAGAAAAAGGTGGTAATGACACTTTTGGAAATAATGCTCTAGCTAGAATCAGAGGAAAAGGAACTATTGTATAGATGAAGATAAAAGGGGAAAGGCCAAAGCACATAATGTGTTATATGTTTATGGTTTAAAACATAACTTATTAAGTGTAAGTCAAATGTGTGACCAATGAAACAATATTTTTTTTCATTCAAGAGGTTGTAAGGTAATGGATGCGAATACATGGAAGATTGTTGTTAAGGTAGTCATAACTTAATGGAATGTGTATGTTCTAGAAGAAGGTAAAGACAAATGTTGCATTGGTAAAACTGATGAGAGCTGGATTTGGCACGAAAGACTAGGTCATGTTAGTTTTGATTAGCTTGTTAAGATAGGAATAAAATATGTTGTGAGAGATATTCCTAAGATCTTCAAACCTGAGAATATTGTCTACAAGTCATGTCAGTTTGGAAAATATTCAAGAGTTCAATTCAAGGAAAGAGAACACTCCACCACTCAACCTCTTGATTTGATTCATATAGATATTTATGGACCTAAGAGTACACAATCTCCTCAAGGTGAAATATATTTCATTCTGTTAATTGATGACTATACCAAAATGTCTTGGGTTGGATTGTTGAGGCATAAATTCAAGGCTTTTGAAAAATTCAAAATCTTCAAAGTGGAGGTAGAAAATGAAATGGACTTAAAAATCAAATGCATAAGGTCAAATAGAGGAGGATAATTCATATTTGATGAATTTAATAGTTTTTGTGAAAAACATGGAATCAAGAGACAATTTTCTATTGCCATAACCCCTCAGCAGAGTGGTGTAGTGGAAAGGATGAACAAAACAGTTCAAGAAATGGCCAGGTCCATGCTTGATGAATCAAAAGTACCTAGAACCTTTTGGGGAGAGGCTGTTCAAATAAATGTCAACATTCTTAGTAAGGTGCACATAAGAGTAAAAGTGATAAAACACCTTATGAGCTATGGCATGGAAGATTAACATCAATAAGGAACTTCAAAATTTTTGGAAGAAAATGCTACATTAAAATAAATGAAGACAACTTATGTAAGTTTGATTCTAGACCTGATGAATGAATTATGCTAGGATACTGCTCCAGAATTAAAGGATACAAGTGCTATAACAAAAGCCTCCATAAGATAATTGAGAGCGTATATGTAAAGGTAGATGATGGACCACTTCATTCATTGAGATATCAACACCATAATGAGCAATATGATGAACCAATTAACAATGAGTTACAAGATGATGGACTTGGAGAGAAATAAGAACAATAGGATTCAAAGGAAGAAGAGATAATGGAAACATCACAGCCAAAGACCTCATCAAGGTATGTTCAAAAACATCATCCAAAAAGTAAGATTCTTGTAAATAAGGAAATAAGTTTACAAACTAGAAGAAAACTTATAGATACATCTGCCTCTACAAATTTTTCGCTGATGTCCATGATTGAACCCCAAAACTTTGTGCAAGCAATCCAGGATGATCACTGGGTCAAAGCCATGATTAAGAACTAGACCAAATAGATAAAAATGAGACTTGGGATCTTGTTCCAATTAGACCAAATGACAAGAATGTAATTGGAACTAAATGGGTATACATAAATAAGATAAATGAAGAAGGACAAATAGTTAGAAATAAGGCCAGATTAGTCTTCAAAGGGTATGCTCAAGTTGAAGGAGTGGAATTTGAAGAAACTTTTGATCCTATTGAAATAATTGAAGCTATAATGATTTTTTTGTCTTTTTCATGCTACAAAAATTCAAAGTTTACCGGATGGATGTCAAATCAACATTTTTAAATGGTGACCTTGAGAAAGAAGTTTACATGTAGAAACCTAGAAGTTTTCTTCTTACCAACAAAAAGAATTATGTTTTCCGACTAAAGAAAGATCTGTATGGGATAAAATAAGCTCCAAGAGCTTGGTATTATAGACTGGATAGGTATGTTCACCAACGATGATTCAAAAAGGGAACTGTTGATAGCAACTTATACATCAAGGTTGAAGGTAATGGTTTGTTAATTGTTGTGGTGTATGTTGATGATATTATTTTTGGCAGTAATATTGAATTAATAAGTAAGAAATTTACAACTACAATGCAACAAGAGTTTGAGATGTCCATGTTAGGATAACTCTTCTTCTCTCTTGGGTTAAATTCATCAATTAGAAAAGGGAATTTTTATTTCTCAAGGTAAATATCTCAAGGAAATATTGAAGAAATTTGGCATAGAAAACTACGCACCAGTAAGCACTCCAATGACTACCAGTTGTAAACTCAATAAGGATGATGAAGCTCCAGAAGTAGATCAAACCATGTACAAGTCTATGATAGGTAGTTTACTCTATATTACAACTTCAAGCCTTGACATCATACAAGAAGTGGATCTAGTAGGTAGATTTCAAGCCAATCCTAAGGAAACTCATGTTCTTGTAGTCAAACGAATATTTAGGTATTTTCAATGCACTATTGAATATGTATTATGGTATCAAGAAAACAAAAACATCATTCTCATAGCTTATATAGATGCAAATTGGGAAGGAAGTATTGATGAAAGAAAAAACACTAGTGGAGGTGAATTCTTCGTTGGAAGTTGTTTAGTATCCTGGCTCAACAAGAAACAAACTTCCATTTGTCTCTCTATAGCTGAAGCAAAGTATATAGCTGCAACATCTTGTTGTATGGAAGTTTTATGGATAAAGGCCAATATCAAGGATATTCAAGTTCCCTGTGATCAAATTGTTTCTATCATGTGGAAAAATACAAGTGCTATTAATATCTCCAAAAATCATGTTCAACACTCTAAAACTAAACATATCCCGATCAAGTATCACTTTCTTGGAGAACAGGTTCATGATCAGTTGGTTAAATTAGAATATGTTCCTTCGAAAGAGAAGATTGTAGATATATTTACCAATCCATTACCTAGGGACTCCTTTGAGTACCTCGGAGAGAAGTTGGGAGTCATTCCCACTCCTCATTTAGGCACATAAATCTTCATGACAGGTTGGAGGTTGTTGAAAGACATACCCAACCTCAAGGGGAGCAACGAAATAAATTGAGTCGAAGGAAATAAAACATTCTACTAGGGGAGTCACTCTTAGGATGTGCGTAGTCATAAGGATAGTTCCCTTTTCCACCGATGTCAAAGGGGGAGAAAAATACATCTGCGAAAAAGAGGATGAATCAACAAGGGGGAGTGAAGGTCAAATAAACACACTAATAGGTGGAGCAACTTAGGAATAAGAGTTTCCATCAATGACAAAGGGGGATTTAATTGAACATATGTTGTCACTGATTTCAACATGGTGCACATGTAGAGGAAGTGCATGGAATGCTTGAAGTGCACATAGACAATATGGTAGACAAGAAGATGAAGTGAGCAGAAGGACTCTTTATACTGTACTATTGCAGATCCACATGAAATGGAAATCCTAGAAGAAATCATGAAATGTTGAAAACATATGTGCGCATAAGGATTGAAGGACAAAGGAATCAACGACTCAAAAGAAATCACATAAGTGATTGAGTTTTCCAAGAGTGTGTGCAGAATAGGAGGATAACCTATGACACACTTCAGAGATGAAGTGGAACACAAAAAATTCCATTATTCGCGAGCGTAGAATGACTCAATGGATGTTTATGCCACAACACGATGATCTTTTGAGCAAGTGACAAGTGATAGAGTGTGTGGAATATTGCACAGATGAAAATATGTAAGCCATCTTGAGCTAGTGCGAGGAATGGTGTAGTGGAGTGTGATGAGATGAAGTTTGAAGTAGAATATGATAGAACAATTCACCAGGGGAACTTACAGTATGATGGGTTGATTCAGTAAGCACATTGCAGGACAAGTGCGACAGGATCAAGACTTATGACTTGAGTCTTTCTCTCTGGTTCTATCTGTGTAGTGGATGCTTTATAAACCATAATGCAATTATTGTGTCATTCTTTAGGAGATGCTCGGATAATATGGAGCACATTTGTAGGAAGAATTGGTCCATTTGATTTAGTCAAAGTTTGTCTACAATGTAACAATCATGCGTCCACATAATTTCTTTAGAAAAAAATGTAACTGATAGGATTTTGATATGGTCAAAGTTTGTCCAAAATATAATTTTCATACTTTATTTAGACAAAATCGTAACTAACAGAATTTTGATGTGGTCAAATTTTGTCCACATTGTAACTGTTATGCATCAACATATAGGAAGGTGAACTCAGGAAAATTAGTATAAGTATGGATGCACTCTAATCGTGGACGTGTGCGAGAAGTGATGTATAAGATGATATTGTAATAGTTCATAGGAACATAAATGAAAATTTGTTAGGATGTGTTGAAAGATTTAGTGATGTAACATATTTTTTTAATTTTAGGGTGGCAGGGTGGTGCTAGGGTAAGTCGAAGCTCACTGAGGATTGGTGTTTGAATTTATGTAACAGGTTGGTGCCTGAGAGGATTGGTGTCCTAATTATCTATGACATGTTGGTTCCTAAGAGGATTTGTGTCCTCGTTATATGCAATAGGTGGGTGCCTGTTGAGATAAAAATTTATAACTTGTAAGTTGGTGTTTGCAGAAGAACATAAAGAAGATGTTCTATGTTTTTTTCCCACATTGGCTTTCCACGTAAAAATCCTTGTGTATTGTGTTCACTATGTTGTTTTAATTTCTACTTGTATATGTCATTAAGTGCACACTTCTAAATAACTTAGATGGCTATGTTGATTTCTTCTTTTATCTGTCATTAAGTGCACATTACTAAATAACTTAACTGGTTTAAAGGAAAGAAAAATACAAAAGGATAAAGCAATACTTTTCACCCCCCCTCAATATTCCTGTGAGTATAAACAAGAAATTTACTCCTTTAGACTGAAATTCACATCTCTTCTTTGGCTAGGTCAAATTTGTGTGATACGAATGAAAAATAAGGATCCTCTTATTTATATGATTCTTCTCCACATGAGGGGATGTGACCAAGGGTTGCAATGTTTGGGTCGAACCTCTTCCTTAAGAATAGATGACCTTAGGGGATTCTTCTCTTAGCTTTAGGGGATTCTTCACTTGGCTTTAGGGAATTCTCCTCTTGACTTTAGGGGCTTATTCACTTGGTTTTAAGGCTTCTTCAGGGCTCCTTCAAGGATCCATTTGTGTACAACTCAAAGTGGGCATGTGGAAACAACCACATGTTATCTCATTCTGTGAGGGCCATGCTTAAAAGATACACCATAAGGGGACCACTTTGGAGTTATATACACTTGTGTCAAAGATCCTCCAAGGCTCTTCAAGGATTCTTCAAGTGGACACATCATCATCACTTTTAGGGGATTTTGGGTTTTTATTTAGGACTTCTTATAAGTTTGACATCAATGACAACCAATTTTCCAACAAAAAAGATGCAAAGGTAAAGTCGGTTTGTTGATCAATTGAATCTTCAATGATCCTTTTCCTATATTTGAGTAGTTTATTGTTGGATAATTCACATATTAACTTTATAGGTTCATATCACAATAATGGGGTTTGAGCTTTATTCAACCCATTTTTTGGGTTGCATGTTGAAGAATTGAAATTTGTCGGAAAAAAGACGACAATCCAATAAGTTGATGTTGGTGAAGGGAAGTTGTATTTCACTGTCACCCATTCATAATTTTCACCATCATATTGTATTCCAACTCAATAATCTATTAAATATGCATAAATTCCATGCCACACGATCCTTATACCATGTCAAATCAAATGTTACCACATAACTCTTAACCTTGAAACCAACAACATTTGAATACCACGTGTAATACGCATCAATCCAAATGATACCATATCATATGTGAAATAATGACCAAATACCAACTAAAACCCATGTATAAGTTATATGTTGAATGCATTCTATGCAAGGTGTTATTTCCAATATGGTGTCTCAATCATAAAACTCAAATTTTAAACACTTTACAATGACGCTCATATTGTGTGCCTCCTTTGATATTGAGATTATGGTATAAATATTTCTCATACATATGATTATTCAAACTATGTAGAACTTATAAATGATAAAACCAAAACCTCTTTCAAATTTGGAAACTATATAACTTGCGTTTAACTTGTTTGCATGTTTTCAATTTGTGGTAGCCACTTGTTTGCACATATTTCAAAATTGTAATCTGATCTTGACATATGTTTGAACATGTATCAAAATTCTTTTAGAGATCATTTTATTATTTCTATAATGTGCTAGAGCTTTATCATTCATGCACGTAAATATTTTTCAACTTTAATCATTTGCACATGAGATAAGATGAAACCATTTCTTCAAAATGTCAAAACTAAAGTATGTCATGTCAAGGAAAAGCTTGGAAATCTGACATTCTTGCATTTTCTTCTTTGGGACCCCACCTATTAGCTATATAGTAATAAGAATAATGGGATTCACAACTCTTTTCTAGCATTTAAAATAGGTGATAATTTTTTGAGTCAACATATGGCAACTCCACAGGGAAGTTTGTTTATAGTAGGATAGAACTCATAATTATTATTATTATTATTAATTTTTTTTTTTTTCAGTTCAAAATATGCTTGAAATTTGAAATCAAATTTGTTGGTAACTTGTTCTTCTCATGTAAAATGATTTTGTAAAAAATTCCTGATATGCCCTTGAATATGAATCACTCATGAAAGGTAGCATGGAAAAGAAGAAGATGGAACAAGCTATAACAACCATGTCTTAGAAAGGCAATATGTAGGTATAGAAAAAGCTACATAAGTAGTGTTATAGACCATAAATCATTCACTTAACTTTGTTGTTTGCATTATTTTAGAATAGAGTAATGAAAAATTTGAAATTAAATGGGCATGCCAACAACTTGATTGATCCAGTTTCGACTCAGAAATCAAAATAAAAACAAAAAAAATAAAATTCAATAACTGAAAAGAAAGACAAAAGCAAATCAGAACTATACAAGTAGAAAATCAAAATTGTATACAGGAAACACTGAAGATAAAAAAATTATCTAGGTTTGACATAGTGTTTTAGATGCGAACCATTAGTCGTATATGAAAACAATCTCCCATCTATGTATTTTAAAAAATAAGAATTATTACCAACAACAAAAACGATTATATAAGGACCTAACCATATCTTCTGAAAAATTTTATGTTTACCTTTGTCAGCATGAGAAGAATCTCAAAGTAACACTTTTTCATCAGTCACAAAAGTGGTTGATTTGGTTCTTTTGTCAAAATAGGTTTTTGATACATTTATGCCTCTTCTTAATATTTTCAAGAGAAAAACTCCTTTGTTCTTCTAGAGCCAACAAAACATTAATCCTCTAAGGGATTTTTGTAGAGTTCAACTCTTCAACGTGCAATGTTAATTTAAGAGAAGTTAACTCAAGTTCTGTAGGCATTATAACTTCTTGACCATATCATAGTTGGAAAGGAGTATGGATAGTACTAGTTTTAGTGGTGGTTTGTTCTGCGTATATGACATACGTGAGTAATGTGTGCCAATGACGAGGTCTATCATTTATGATATTCTTTAAAATTTTGATCATATTTTTATTTGTAGACTCAACTTGCCCATTTCCTTGCAGATAGTAAGTGGACAACGTGAATTGTTTCACCCCAAAATTATTTATAAATTGGGTAAACTTTCCAGATATTAAATATGGACCATTATCAGTGATAATTTCTATCAAAAGACCAAAATGAGAAAAATATTAGATTCCAAGAATGAGATTTCATGTTCATCATGTGCATGTTTGAGTGGTACAACTTCAGTCCACTTAGTGAAGTGTTATGTTGCTGTTAGGATAAAGATATGTCCAATAAAAGATGAAGTGTTAATAAGACCAATGAAATATAATCCCCATTTAGAAAATGGGCAATTAGGAAGGATTGGCTCTAAGGGCATGTCAAAGAAATTTTATTTTCCAACAAACTTTTGACATTCATC
>JASDQU010881049.1:17453-30080 GCA_032191745.1 Picea mariana
TGTGGCACGTCACGTGGATCCTCATGGTTGAGGAGAAATGAATTTTTGAAGATGACAAAGTGAATTGAAGAAGGAAGTACATGTAGGCCCTAAAGATAATTAAAGAAAAGAATTACAAAATAAGAAAGTGTCAGGTCAGCCCTAATGTTAAAAGTAAGTGACATAAATGGTATAAGTAAATATCATTATACATTCATTTGATACAAAAGTTGAATTTAAGAGGAAATCAAAAGTAAAGAAGGTCGGATTTTAAGGGAGGATGAAGTCTTTTGGTGATGTGTTCTAAGGTGTTTTGGGTAAAACAGTAATAAATTCTTCATAGAGAATCCAAATGAAGTGGGAAAAATTGAATTGGAAAGAGTACAGACTGTAGTTTCTTGTGTGCAAGTTTCAGAATCTGATGTTAAATATTGAGCGTGGGGCATTCTGTAAAAGTTTAGTCTCCTGAAAAAGACCAGAATTGAACAAGGTCTACCATTCTCTCTATAACTTCTTTTTGGGGAGGATTCAAGGAGTGAAACTTTTATATGTTTCAGAGAATAAATTGAGTAATATTTACAGGATCAGAGTATTTCAAGAATCGAATAATTGCAGAAATTGAAGAAGGATTATCAGGTTCTATGTGATGGTTGGTTGATGGTGATGATTTAATGTGAAGTTTTATTATCTCTCGTATATTCTTGGGTGGAAGGAAGGGGAAAGGATGGAGAGTTCAAATATATCTTGATATTGGAGGATTGTGTCTTCCTCTTGGAGGTTTATCCTTCCCTTTACATTTGGAACTTGTAGCTACCTTTGGAAGTCATTACTTCCCTTGAACAATAACTATTGATTATTTCTCATATATTGTGCATGGTGTATTGTGGTGTATTGGTGTAAATCTTATACTATTGTTCATTTCTCATTGGATATAATTGAATGGTTTAAGCATAAGTTGAAAAATATTTTAAATTGTACTTGATACTAATTCACCCCCTTCTCAGTATCAACAGTATAATAGTTAACATAAAATGCCAGACAATATGCAGAGATCAAAGCTCAGAAGGAAAAGCACATTGAAAGTATGCAAAGAATGAAGCTCATAAGCAAGGACATTAATCAAAGCTCAGAAGGAAGAGCGCATTGTAGAAATTTTGTCGGGATCGATGGAAATACTGAGAAGTTGATCGATGCACAGGAAAAGGTGAGAAGCCTCAACAACCGTCCGATCAAGAAATTGACGGTATTGATCGTCTCATGTAATGAGATTTATCCCACATTGGAAGTGAGAAAAAGCTTATGTAGGTTTATATACACAACACTCTCAATATATTATCAATGCATAGTGCAAGGGTATGGTGGGGGCTCTAGGTGCTTGGACTCCTCGAGAAGCTCACCAGCCTAGAGCCTGGGATGACCTGTCAGGCCCCCTACCTTTTGGTCAAAGTGAAAATAAATGTCGAACTAATGACGACAGATCTCAGCCGTTATTTGGAAATATATTTTATATATATATACATTGCACGTCAGTCATATGGGTAATTATGGGATTAAGGACCATTGGAGGATTGGTCACTGATCAGATCAAGTTGTGACCATCAGATATGCAAGCATAGATCAAGGGAGAATTAAACAATGCATTAATTCCAATCCCGCAATTATTCTAGACCGTCGATCGTCACCCTCCAAATAGATCTACGGTTGGCATTAGTTCTACTACCAACGATAAGTTTTTCCATTGTGGAGCTCGACGATATTTTTAAACGTCGTGCTAGTTGGGACCCCGCAATCATCCCTGATCATTTATCTACTCTGGGAGCATTCTTGACCGATGGATCAAGTTGAGTGGAAGGATAGTATAAGCAAGGCAAAAGGAATGAGTTCCTGAACACCCAAATTCCCTATAGTCGTTGGATTGAGTTAATCTTTTTTGGTTTAAAGAAGGACCATCAAATCTGAAGAAAGTGCTTCGATATGTTTCTCAGCCGTTAGATCAAGATTTGATCTAGAATTAAGTATTATTCGTTGATGTGGAATAGAAAATGGGAACCATTTAATCAACAGTGGTCAACTTCGGTGCTAACCACTTTGGTAGAAAAGGGATGAGATCCCGAATACCCCAAGGCCGAAGTCCAGAAGAGAACATGAGTCGTTTGATCTGAGAAATATTTCAGGAGTGATATTGAGCATCCGATCTATAAAGTGGAAGGACAAGATAAGCAATGACAAAGGTCGGAGCCCTGAAGTCCTAAAGTAAATGAGGACCATCGGATCTGGACAATACATGATGGTCGTTGGATCAGAATAGTGGTCAACTTTGGTGATGACCACTTTGGAGAAAAAAAGATTTATAACATATGAGTTCACCCAAAGCTTGAAGTTACAAACTCACTCTTAGTCGTCGATCTGAGATACATTTTGGGAGTTAGGACAACCATTAGATCCAGGAGAAGAATATGTGCCACATCGGGAGATCTATGTCAGTAGACCACGCCAGCAAGGACATGTGGCATAGTCAGATAATGACAAGTGTCAAGATGAAATTGACATTCCAGGTACATGTAAATCATGAATACGAATGACACGTGGAAGCCACTCATCCCGTGCCATGTCAACAAGTGACATCAACAAGTTATGTCACTCCGAGATTTTTTACTTTGGGAGTTTCACCACTAGAAAATTCCCTAATGCCCGAAGTCTCGAACCTATGAAATGAACAAGAATCATTCATCGTGAAAATAAACTCCAATCGTATGATCTACTTCGACGAAATGAACTCCAAAAGATTGTGAAGGAGAAATCACTCGAAGTGACGAAACCTGAAGTTAATATTATTTGTTCATCTACTCCGGAGAGCATTCTCAACCTTTGAATATTATGGACACACGTATTTTATTCGAGAGATTTTTAAAGAGGTTGGAATATGTGAAGGACGAAGTCTCGAAGTACTGACAATCGTCTATCTCATCGAGAGATTAAAACGTGACTGTTGATTTTGATAAGTGATCAAGCACTCACTTGGCCTAGCGCCCGGTCGTCGCTTGTGGTCATATGGAATAAGAAAAATAAAGGTAAAAGATAATACATTTCTTAAGTTGTTAAGCCCCTGGTTTTGCGTTGTCGGTCATATGAAGATGGTTTGAAGAAGGCACCTCTACAGAAATTGGTTTCTGTAATATTTGCAGAGTTATGGAACTAAGTTAAATGAAATCGATCCATACTTGTGATCGATTAATGAAAATAATTTTCATAAATTGAAAGGGATTCTCGATAATATTTGGATAAATAAAAACAAACGAGATTAATGTTAAGTGAAGGGGTGCGATGGTCCAAACAAAGGGACACAATGTTTCATAAGCTCACACCAGTTGGAAGAATATATAAACAAAAAAGAGTGATGAGAAGAAGGAGTCTTTGCAATTCAGATAAGAAGATAAAAATAGAAGCAGAGTTCAAGAAGAAGAATTGTTGGTTGTAATGGGCCTGTCAATCTCTTATTGAATATCAAGAACAGAAGAAGACAAAGCAACAATTATGCAATCCAGTATTTGATATAGAAGACCTTTATTGGACTACAACTGATTCATTGAAGATTAAATGACAGAAGCCAGAGAGAAAGAGATGAATTTTGATTGCAGATAACCAGAAGACCATACAAGTAGAGGTTGCAACAGACAAGTAGAAAGTACAACAGTTAATGATTCTAAGAAGACTTAAATAATTGATAGTATCTCTGTGTGTTTATGAACACCTTGAACATAGTATAGTAAAAGGGTTATAAGTGTTATAACCTGCATAAAGGGAGGAAGGGTTGAGCAAGGGAAAACAAGTTGAAGTCAAAAAGTCAAATCTGATAGGACTTGTGTTAATCACTACATGAATCAAATTCAATGAAGAGCAGAAGAGATTGAATTGCATTGTGAAATTAAGGGTGGTTGGGTGGTGTAAGGGTAGGTTGGAGCCTGCAGGGGAGTAGGTGCTTCCTTTTCAGTTGTAGATGACTAAATAGGGGGGCGTAGCCCCCTTCCAGTTGTAGTTGGTAAATAGGGTGTCTAAGCATCCTTTTAGTGGTAGCTGATAAACTAGGGGTCGTAGCCTCCTTCCATTTGTGGCTAGTAAATAGGGTGTCGAAGCATCCTTTCAGTGGTAGCTGATAAAATAGGGTTTTGTATCCTCCTTCCAGTTGTAGCTGGTAAATGGGGTGTGGAAGCATCCCTTCACTTGTAGTTGAAGAAACTTGGGGACACTCTCTCCATCAAGTTGTAGCTTGAAAACAGTTTTGTAAAAGAACAATTTATTAATGAGAAAAGAATTGGTGGTTTTCCCTGTTGGGTTCCACAATAAAATCTTGTGTTCATAAGGGTTTGTTGTTCATCATATATTTCTTAATTGGATAATTAATGTGTGTGCTTAATATTAATGTAATTAATAAGAAAAAGTAGGCAACACCGATTCACCCTCCCCTCTCAGTATTGTTCGATATTCCATCAACAAGGAAAGTGAATGCAGAAGCAACTTTGTACCTATCTTTTGGAAATTCAGACAAGAATATTTTACCAAGGTTTGGAGGGAGAAAAATAAATAAAATTTTGGACTATCTCTATATGCCAAAAATCAAGAAAATCAATGGTACATTGACGGTGGATGCTCCAAGCACATGACATGAGACAAAAGTAAGTTTGAATTCTTAACTGAAGAAAAAGGTGGTAATGACACTTTTATAAATAATGCTCTAGCTAGAATCAGAGGAAAAGGAACTATTGTATAGATGAAGATAAAAGGGGAAAGGCCAAAGTACAGAATGTGTTATATGTTTATGGTTTAAAACATAACTTATTAAGTGTAAGTCAAATGTGTGACCAATGAAACAATATTTTTTTTCATTCAAGAGGTTGTAAGGTAATGGATGCGAATACATGGAAGATTGTTGTTAAGGTAGTCATAACTTAATGGAATGTGTATGTTCTAGAAGAAGGTAAAGACAAATGTTGCATTGGTAAAACTGATGAGAGCTGGATTTGGCACGAAAGACTAGGTCATCTTAGTTTTGATTAGCTTGTTAAGATAGGAAGAAAATATGTTGTGTGAGATATTCCTAAGATCTTCAAACCTGAGAATATTGTCTGCAAGTCATGTCAGTTTGGAAAATATTCAAGAGTTCAATTCAAGGAAAGAGAACACTCCACCACTCAACCTCTTGAGTTGATTCGTATAGATATTTATGGACCTAAGAGTACACAATCTCCTCAAGGTGAAATATATTTCATTTTGTTAATTGATGACTATACCAAAATGTCTTGGGTTGGATTGTTGAGGCATAAATTCAAGGCTTTTGAAAAATTCAAAATCTTCAAAGTGGAGGTAGAAAATGAAATGGACTTAAAAATCAAATGCATAAGGTCAAACAGAGGAGGATAATTCATATCTGATGAATTTAATAGTTTTTGTGAAAAACATGGAATCAAGAGACAATTTTCTATTGCCATAACCCCTCAGCAGAGTGGAGTAGTGGAAAGGATGAACAAAGCAGTTCAAGAAATGGCTAGGTCCATGCTTGATGAATCAAAAGTACCTAGAACCTTTTGGGGAGAGGTTGTTCAAATAACTGTCAACATTCTTAGTAAGGTACACATAAGAGTAAAAGTGATAAAACACCTTATGAGCTATGGCATGGAAGATTAACATCAATAAAGCACTTCAAAATTTTTGGAAGAAAATGCTACATTAAAATAAATGAAGACAACTTATGTAAGTTTGATTCTAGACCTGATGAATGAATTGTGCTAGGATACTCCTCCAGAATTAAAGGATACAAGTGCTATAAAAAAAGGCTCCATAAGATAATTGAGAGCATATATGTAAAGGTAGATGATGGACCACTTCATTCATTGAGATATCAACACCATAATGAGCAATATGATGAACCAATTAACAATGAGTTACAAGATGATGGACTTGGAGAGAAATAAGAACAAGAGGATTCAAAGGAAGAAGAGATAATGGAAACATCACAGCCAAAGACCCCATCAAGGTATGTTCAAAAACATCATCCAAAAAGTAAGATTCTTGTAAATAAGGAAATAAGTTTACAAACTAGAAGAAAACTTATAGATACATCTGCCTCTACAAATTTTTCACTGATGTCCATGATTGAACCCCAAAACTTTGTGCAAGTAATCCAAGATGATCACTGGGTCAAAGCCATGAATTAAGAACTAGACCAAATAGATAAAAATGAGACTTGGGATCTTGTTCCAATTAGACCAAATGACAAGAATGTAATTGGAACTAAATGGGTATACATAAATAAGATAAATGAAGAAGGACAAATAGTTAGAAATAAGACCAGATTAGTCTGCAAAGGGTATGCTCAAGTTGAAGGAGTGGAATTTGAAGAAACTTTTGATCCTATTGCAATAATTGAAGCTATAATGATTTTTTTGTCTTTTTCATGCTACAAAAATTCAAAGTTTACTGGATGGATGTCAAATCAACATTTTTAAATGGTGACCTTGAGAAAGAAGTTTACGTGTAGAAACCTGGAAGTTTTCTTCTTACCAACAAAAAGAATTATGTCTTCCGACTAAAGAAAGATCTGTAAGGGATAAAATAAGCTCGAAGAGCTTGGTATTATAGACTGGATAGGTATTTTCACCAACGATGATTCAAAAAGGGAACCGTTGATAGCAACTTATACATCAAGGTTGAAGGTAATGGTTTGTTAATTGTTGTGGTGTATGTTGATGATATTATTTTTGGCAGTAATATTGAATTAATAAGTAAGAAATTTGCAACTACAATGCAACAAGAGTTTGAGATGTCCATGTTAGGATAACTCTTCTTCTTTCTTGGGTTACAAATTCATCAATTAGAAAAGGGAATTTTTATTTCTCAAGGTAAATATCTCAAGGAAATATTGAAGAAATTTGGCATAGAAAACTACGCACCAGTAAGCACTCCAATGACTATCAGTTATAAACTCAACAAGGATGATGATGATCTAGAAGTAGATCAGACCATGTACAAGTCTATGATAGGTATTTTACTCTATATTACAACTTCAAGCCTTGACATCATACAAGCAGTGGTTCTAGTAGGTATATTTCAAGCCAATCCTAAGGAAACCCATGTTCTTGTAGTCAAATGAATATTCAGGCATTTTCAACGCACTATTGAATATGTATTATGGTATCAAAAAAACAAAAACATCATTCTCATAGCTTATATAGATGCAAATTGGGAAGGAAGTATTGATGAAAGAAAAAACACTAGTGGAGGTGAATTCTTCCTTGGAAGTTGTTTAGTATCCTAGCTCAACAAGAAACAAACTTCCATTTGTCTCTCTATAGCTGAAGCAAAGTATATAGCTGCAACATCCTGTTGTACGAAAATTTTATGGATAAAGGCCAATATCAAGGATATTCAAGTTCCCTATGATCAAATTGTTTCTATCATGTGGAAAATACAAGTGCTATTAATATCTCCAAAAATCATGTTCAACACTCTAAAACTAAACATATCCCGATCAAGTATCACTTTCTTAGAGAACATGTTCAAGATCAGTTGGTTAAATTAGAATATGTTCCTTCGAAATAGAAGATCGTAGATATATTTACCAATCCATTACCTAGGGACTCCTTTGAGTACCTCAGAGAGAAGTTGGGAGTCATTCCCACTCCTCATTTAGGCACATAAATCTTCATGACAGGTTGGAGGTTGTTGAAAGACATACCCAACCTCAAGGGGAGCAACGGAATAAATTGAGTCGAAGGAAATAAAACATTCTACTAGGGGAGTCAGTCTTAGGATGTGCATAGTCATAAGGATAGTTCCCTTTTCCACCGATGTCAAAGGGGGAGAAAGTTACATCTGTGAAAAAGAGGATGATTCAACAAGGGGGAGTGAAGGCCAAATAAACACACTAATAAAGGGAGCAACTTAGGAATATGAGTTTCCATCAATGACAAAGGGGGATTTTATTGAAAATATGTTTTCACTGATTTCAACATGGTGCACATGCAGAGGAAGTGCGTGGAATGCTTGAAGTGCACATAGACAATATGGTAGACAAGAAGATGAAGTGAGCATAAGGATTCTTTATATTGTACTATTGTAGATCCACATGAAATGGAAATCCTAGAAGAAATCATGAAAGGTTGAAAACATATGTGCGCATAAGGATTGAAGGACAAAGGAATCAACGACTCAAAAGAAATCACATAAGTGATTGAGTTTTCCAAGAGTGCGTGCAGAATAGGAGGATAACCTATGACACACTTCAGAGGTGAAGTGGAACACAAAAAATTCCATTATCTATGAGTGTAGAATGACTCAATGGATGTTTATGCCACAACACGATGATGTTTTGAGCAAGTGACAAGTGATAGAGTGTGTGGAATATTGCACAGATGAAAATCTGTAAGCCATCTTGAGCTAGTGCGAGGAATGGTGTAGTGGATTGTGATGAGATGAAGTCTGAAGTAGAATACGATAGAACAATTCACCAGGGGAACTTATAGTCTGATGGGTTGATTCAGTAAGCACATTGCAGGACAGGTGCGACAGGATGAAGACTTATGACTCAAGTCTTGCTCTCTGGTTCTATCTGCGTAGTGGATGCTTTGTAAACCATAATGCAATTATTGTGTCATTCTTTAGGAGATGCTCGGATAATATGGAGCACATTCGTAGGAAGAATTGGTCCATTTGATTTAGTCAAAGTTTGTCTACAATGTAACAATCATGTGTCCACATAATTTATTTAGAAAAAAATGTAACTGATAGGATTTTGATATGGTCAAAGTTTGTCCAAAATATAATTGTCATACTTTATTTAGACAAAATTGTAACTAACAAAATTTTGATGTGGTCAAATTTTGTCCACATTGTAACTGTTATGCATCCACATATAGGAAGGTGAACTCAGGAAAATTAGTATAAGTATGGAAGCACTCTAATCGTGGACGTGTGCGAGAAGTGATGTAGAAGATGATATTGTAATAGTTCATAGGAACATAAATGAAAATTTGTTAGGATGTGTTGAAAGATTTAGTGATGTAACATATTTTTTAAATTTTAGGGTGGAAGGGTGGTGCTAGGGTAAGTCGAAGCTCACTGAGGATTGGTGTTTAAATTTATGTAACAGGTTGGTGCCTGAGAGGATTGGTGTCCTAATTATCTATGACATGTTGGTTCCTAAGAGGATTTGTGTCCTCGTTGTATGCAACAAGTGGGTGCCTGTTGAGATAAAAATTTATAACTTGTAAGTTGGTGTTTGCAGAAGAACATAAAGAAGATGTTCTATGGTTTTTTCCCACATTGGCTTTCCACGTAAAAATCCATGTGTACTGTGTTCACTGTGTTGTTTTAATTTCTGCTTGTATATTTCATTAAGTGCACACTTCTAAATAACTTAGATGGCTATGTTGATTTCTTCTTGTATCTGTCATTAAGTGCACATTACTAAATAACTTAACTGGTTTAAAGGAAAGAAAAATACAAAAGGATAAAGCAATACTTTTCACCCCCCCTCAGTAGTGCTATGAGTATAAACAAGAAATTCACTCCTTTAGACTGAAATTCACTTCTCTTCTTTGGCTAGGTCGAATTTGTGTGATACGAATGAAAAATGAGGATCCTCTTATTTATATGATTCTTCTCCACATGAGGGGATGTCACCAAGGGTTACAATGTTTGGGTCGAACCTCTTCCTTAAGAATGGTTGACCCTAGGGTATTCTTCTCTTAGCTTTAGGGGATTCTTCACTTGGATTTAGGGGATTCTCCTCTTGGTTTTATGGGATTCTTCACTTGACTTTAGGGGCTTATTCACTTGGTTTTAGGGCTTCTTCAAGGCTCCTTCAATGATCCATTTGTGTACAACTCAAAGTGGGCATGTGGAAACAACCACATGTTATCTCATTCTGTGAGGGCCATGCTTAAAGGATACACCATAAGGGGACCACTTTGGAGTTATATACACTTGTGTCAAAGATCCTCCAAGGCTCTTCAAGGATTCTTCGAGTGGACACATCATCATCACTTTTAGGGGATTTTGGGTTTTTCTTTAGGACTTCTTATAAGTTTGACATCAATGACAACCAATTTTCCAACACAAAAGATGCAAAGGTAAAGTCGGTTTGCTGATCAATTGAATCTTCAATGATCCTTTTCCTATATTTGGGTAGTTGATTGTTGGATAATTCGCGTATTATAGCTTTATAGGTGCATATCACAATAATGGGGTTTGACCTTTATTCAACCCACTTTTTGGGTTGCATGTTGAAGAATTGAAATTTGTCAGAGAAAAGACGACAATCCAATAAGTTGATGTTGGTGAAGGGAAGTTGTATTTCACTGTCACCCATTCATAATTTTCACCATCATATTGTATTCCAACTCAATAATCTATTAAATATGCATAAATTCCATGCCACACGATCCTTATACCATGTCAAATCAAATGTTGCCACATAACTCTTAACCTTGAAACCAACAACATTTGAATACCACATGTAATACGCATCAATCCAAATGATACCATATCATATGTGAAATAATGACCAAATACCAACTAAAACCCATGCATAAGTTATATGTTGAATGCATTCTATGTAAGATGTTATTTCCAATATGGTGTCTCAATCATAAAAGTCAAATTTTAAACACTTTACAATGATGCTCATATTGTGTGCCTCCTTTGATATTGAGATTATGGTATAAATATTTCTCATACATATGATTATTCAAACCATGTAGAACTTATAAATGATAAAACCAAAACCTCTTTCAAATTTGGAAACTATATAACTTGCATTTGACTTGTTTGCATGTTTTCAATTTGTGGTAGCCACTTGTTTGCACATATTTCAAAATTGTAATCTGATCTTGACATATGTTTGAACATGTATCAAACTTCTTTTAGAGATCATTTTATTATTTCTATAATGGTGCTAGAGCTTTATCATTCATGCACGTAAATATTTTTCAACTTTAATCATTTGCACATGAGATAAGATGAAACCATTTCTTCAAAATGTCAAAACTAAAGTATGTCATGTCRAGGAAAAGCTTGGAAATCTGACATTCTTGCATTTTCTTCTTTGGGACCCCACCTATTAGCTATATAGTAATAAGAATAATGGGATTCACAACTCTTTTATAGCATTTAAAATAGGTGATAATTTT
Organism: Picea mariana; assembly: GCA_032191745.1. Taxonomy (NCBI): domain Eukaryota; kingdom Viridiplantae; phylum Streptophyta; class Pinopsida; order Pinales; family Pinaceae; genus Picea; species Picea mariana. The sequence continues at coordinate 28,619 of JASDQU010881049.1, forward strand.
TTGAGTCAACATATGGCAACTCCACAGGGAAGTTTGTTTATAGTAGGATAGAACTCATAAATTTTTTTTTCAGTTCAAAATATGCTTGAAATTTGAAATCAATTTTGTTGGTAACTTGTTCTTCTCATGTAAAATGATTTTGTAAAAAATTCCTGATATGCTCTTGAATATGAATCACTCATGAAGGGTAGCATGGAAAAGAAGAAGATGGAACAAGCTATAACAACCATGTCTTAGAAAGACAATATGTAGGTATAGAAAAAGCTACATAAGTAGTGTTACAGACCATAAATCATTCACTTAAATTTGTTGTTTGTATTATTTTAGAATAGAGTAATGAAAAATTTGAAATTAAATGGGCATACCAACAACTTGATTGATCCAGTTTCGACTCAGAAATCAAAATAAAAACAAAAAAAATAAAATTCAATAACTGAAAAGAAAGACAAAAGCAAATCAGAACTATACAAGTAGAAAATCAAAATTATATACAGGAAACACTGAAGATAAAAAAATTATCTAGGTTCGACATAGTGTTTTAGATGCGAACCATTAGTCATATATGAAAACAATCTCCCATCTATGTATTTTAAAAAATAAGAATTATTACCAACAACAAAAACGATTATATAAGGACCTAACCATATCTTCTGAAACTTTGTATGTTTACCTTTGTCAGCATGAGAAGAATCACAAAGTAACACTTTTTCATCAGTCACAAAAGTGGTTGATTTGGTTCTTTTGTCAAAACAGTTTTTGATAGATTTATGCCTCTTCTTAAGATTTTCAAGAGAAAAACTCCTATGTTCTTCTAGAGCCAACAAAACATTAATCCTCTAAGGGATTTTTGTAGAGTTCAACTCTTCAACGTGCAATGTTAATTTAAGAGAAGTTAACTCAAGTTCTGTAGGCATTATAACTTCTTGACCATATCATAGTTGGAAAGGAGTATGGATAGTACTAGTTTTAGTGGTGGTTCGGTCTGCCTATATGACATACGTGAGTAATGTGTGCCAATGATGAGGTCTATCATTTATGATATTATTTAAAATTTTGACCATATTTTTATTTGTAGACTCAACTTGCCCATTTCCTTGCAGATAGTAAGTGGACAACGTGAATTGTTTCACCCTGAAATTATTTATAAATTGGGTAAACTTTCCAGATATTAAATATGGACCATTATCAGTGATAATTTCTATCAAAAGACCAAAATGAGAAAAATATTAGATTCCAAGAATGAGATTCCATGTTCATCATGTGCATGTTTGAGTGGTACAACTTCAATCCACTTAGTGAAGTGTTATGTTGCTGTTAGGATAAAGATATGTCCAATAAAAGATGAAGTGTTAATAAGACCAATGAAATATAATCCCCATTTAGAAAATGGGCAATTAGGAAGGATTGGCTCTAAGGGCATGTCAAAGAAATTTTATTTTCCAACAAACTTTTGACATTCATC